>PVHX01005533.1:25603-111050 GCA_004024805.1 Geosciurus inauris | reverse complement strand
AAAATATTAACTACTTTCTAAATTTTTATTTTTCTTGAACATCTACTGAGCACTCTGCACCATGTACTGCAATAAACCCTAGAGAGAAGTTAATGAATAAGATGTAATATTTGCCTTTCAAGAGTCAGGGATTCATGCTTATAATCCAAGCAAGTTGGGAGGCTGAGGCAGGAAAATAGCAAGTTCAAGGCCAGCCTGGGCAACTCAGCAAGGCCCTAAGAAACTTAGTGAGATTCTGTCTCAAAATAAAAAATAAAAAGGGCTGGGGATGTAGCTCAGTGAGAGAATACCTGTGTTCAATTCCCCCTAGTAGCAAAAATCAACACATCTGTAACAAATTATTCACACTCCTGCTGGCTTAGGTGAAATTAGAAATGTCAAAATGTGTCTCTTCTGCAGGAATATTTTGAGCTGAAGACAACTATAAAACAACAAATATGGGAGTTTTCTAATGCACCTCCCTTTTCTGCCTAAATCTACCTTTTGCAAAGGAAATTTCCATCTGTCAAAGCGCCCTATTCTCCAATACCAGGAAGAAGGGAGCAACTTCTACCCTTGGTGATGACTTGAAGCTGCATAATAGACCTACTAACACAGCCCTTGTTTATCCTAAGCCTCCCAGTTACTGACTCTTCCCTCCCCCCATGTTCCTTTGCCTAGTCTCTCCTCTGGGTTTTATTGCCCTTTGTTAACCTGGTATACAGGTCCTGCTTCTTTGCAGTTTCCCCTTCTTTTGTGTGGACCTCTCCCTCACTCCCCTGCTCCACTTCACATGCACATGAGACAAATATTTCCTCTTATTGTCCTTAATAGCAAAACTCACAGACCCAGGTCAGAACTTAAGACATCCGAGGAAAGTTGTTTGTTTGTTTGCTTTCCCTTCCCTGCAGTTAGTGAGAAAGTGACAATAGATAATGACAATTCAGTGAAGAAAATACATGGTCTCCAAATGCTCTGGACACTGAGTCATGGAGAGGAGGCATCTGTGCAGCCTGTGGAGACAGTCCTGAAAATATCAGAGTCAGCAGCTTACACACACACACACACACACACACACACACACACACACACACTTACAGTGCTATGTTAGCTTCACATCAATGTGACCAAAATCTCTGACAAGGAAAACTTAGAGAAGGAAAGATTTATTTTGGCTCACTGTTTTAGAAGATGCAGTTTATGGTGAGTGAACTCCCAGGCAGAAACATCATGCAAAAGGATATGGCAGAGGAAAGCTGCTCAGCTCAGGGCAGCCAGAAACAAGTGGGGAGAAGATTAATCCTTCTGGGGCATGTTCCCAGTGACCTCCTTCCTCCCACAAGGTCCCATCTCTCAGTAGTCCATTCAGCTATGAATGGATTAATCCACTTAATAGATTATTTCACAGATAAGGCTAGAGTCCTTACGATCCCATCATTGCCTAAAAGTTCTGCCTCTCAACCATTATTCCAATGCATGAGCTTTTTAGGGACATTCCATATCCAAAACCTTAACAAGCACATCAATTAAGATAAATTGAGATTAAGGGAACTTATTTTTAGTGATTGAAAGTAAAAAGCAAGCAATCAATCTTACAAATTTGTCACAGAAAGCAAGAGAAAAGAAGGTGACAGATCAGGGGGAGAAGGAAAGAAGGAAGGGCTCTCAAGTGCGTACATATGTGTATGGAACGTGATGGGGCGGTGACCAGGGGGAAAGCACCAGGAAAATATCAGCAGGATTGGAGTCAGTCAGAACTGGATCAATACTGTTCTTAGGACCTGTCCTTTGAAATGTCAACTCACTAACCGCTACTGCTCACCTCTTCTTATTTTTAAAACTAGATAAATAATATCTACTTTAAAATCTTAATGTAAGTGTAAGTAAGATACTATCTATAAAATGTCTGATACACGATGACTCAATAAACAGATCTTCCCCTCCACCTCCATCTATGTGGTCATGGTAAAATTGTCTCAGGGAGCTGGGAGGTATCAAAAAAGCTCTAATGCTTGCCCTTTAGAAGATTCTAGAAATTTTATTGAGTCTTAGGTATGTTAGCTTTGTGGCTGTAACTGATGCTTACTTAATTCATTATCAGTCAGACTCTCATTCAGAACCTGTTTATTGAAGAGCCACCATTTGGTGACATCACATTGGAGGATGACATTTGCTGATTCATCTGTATATCAGTTAGAAAGCCTCTGCCTGGGAAGAATTCAAAAGTATTCCTAAAAGTAATGACACTAGTGTGTGCTGGTAGGAACATGAGCAGAGCACAGGCAGAACACAGAGACGTGGTGACTGATTCAATCAGTCCTTGTTTTATTGCTCATTTGTTTTAGAAATACAGACTCCTTCCCTCTGCAGACAGGAAAGCCACTTTTGTCAACAGCATCCACTGCCTTTCCTAAAATGCCTTTTCCTAAATGGAATCCAGGTAGTGGTTGTTAAAGTTCAATTGTACCAAAGGTAACAAGTAATTGGCAGGAAAAATTGTACATGGCCATGGGTTAAAGTGCAGTTTATAGGGATTGGTTTGCTCCCAAGTAAACTTAAATGGCTTATTTGGGCAATTTTGCAGAGATAGAAAAAATGAGATTGTGTGTGTGTGTGTGTGTGTGTGTTTGTAGAAAAAATCTTATTACCATAGACAATTTAATATGAAGTCTTATAATGACAAGCTGTGGTGTTAACAACATTTTTTGATGTTTCCACCTTGCTTACATGTATTTCAGTTAATCCTAAACCTCAAATGTGAGTTTTGGAAAACATGTATACATTGTACAATACTGCTATACAGTGACTGTTCAAAAATGTTTGAATGCTAGAAAATGAGAGGGAATTAAATTGACCAAATTTCAAATAAAAATATATCCCAACGAACCCTACTAGTATGCACAATTATAATGCACCAACAAAATTTTAAAAAACTGAGTGCTAAATCATACCAATGAAGAGAGATCGATACTATTGATTTATAATTTATACAACACCCCTAATTATAATAAACTCTTAACAAAAATATAAAAATTAATGAAGTAGAAGGTTAAGAGTGTTTCTTGCTCTGTACAATTTGTGGGAAATAAAACGTGTGTGTGAGAGAGAGAGGGTAGAGAGGGTTGTGTAGGTTGAACTTTGAATACTACTTATAGATGAATAAGATTATATTTATGGAAACATAATTTCTTTCCATGGCTTCTTTCTACTTCAAATACATATACTTGAAATTCTATCATTTGCTGCTTTGTCCTTTACCCCCACATCTAAGTTCATTGAAAGCTTGTAATTGTAATAACTTTCAATTTTCCATGACTTCCTCTTTTCATGCTATAATCTAATTTTGCTTCAATTTCTACAAAGAAACACCCCAGTTATGCTGAACAAACCTCCTGGTTTCGTACATGGTCATGAACTTCTTCCCTTGACTGCTCCATTGCCCACAAAAGTTGCAATTTCCTTGAAACACTCTCCTGAGTATTTTTATCTTATATGTCATTTCACATGACTGGAGTTTTTTTTGACTTCTGATTTTACTCTTGTTAGCGCTTCACCTTCTCAGGGTCTTTAAACTTAAAATCTGAATAAATTCCTCCATTCTGTTAGTTTTGCTACTGTTACTAAATGAACAGCTGAATGGTTGGTTCTCACATACTTTTTTAACCTAAATCTTTTAGTCCCTCTTCAGGGCTCTACAAGCATTCCCATCTGCTCTTTCACCACCCAAGGTGACCTTCCTCCTGAAACAGCATCCTCTCCCTCAGTCTTGCTGACTCTGTCTCTAAAAATTCTGCCTTCCTTCCCATTCCAGCATCCTGGAACAGTGTCTGTCACCATCTTCTTCTTTTTCACTCTTGTCTTCCTGCCTGAAAACTTCATCCACAGTTTTTGTACATTCCTCCCAGATTGCTATGATTTATACATAATTCTCTTTACATTATCTCTCTAGAGAAAATAGAATTTTAATGACTTACAAGATTAAAGCCAAGACTTGTGAGTCTGGAGTTTTGAGCCCTCTTTACCTTAAGTTTTCACATGTGTAGCAATTGGTAATTGCCACAGATTATTGAGTAACTAACATTTATCATAATTCACACATGATTGGCATATATTCATTTGTCATAAAAACCTGTGAGATGTTCACTGTATCTATTTTTTAGAGAAATAACATGCAACGTTGGCAAAAAGGATGCTCAAAGTCACAGTCAATTAACAAATGATGGAGAAAAGACTCCTAGATAGGTGTGTTTAGGCCAGATCATGGAGCTGATCTATGGCCTCCCCAAAGCAATAACCTTCCCAAGGGGAATTTCTACTGTAATAAGCTCAGCATCTCTTTATCAACCTTTAATTGATTTGAATTTTTTCTTATTCCTTTTTATATTCAATCATTTTCCTTGTGTCCAAATAACTACCTCCTAGTTCTCTGAAACTATATATTCTGTGCTTCTCCAAAGTCTAAATCAATTTTACCTATTTGAGAGGTCTGAAAATTCTGCCTTAAGTACATTTTTTATTTTTATAGTTGGGACTACACAAATGTACCCTTTTCTATACTGCCTTGCAATATTATTTAATAATCCCATTGGTATACCATCTAGCTGTCTAGTTTTGTTTAAATTTAATAAAGGCAAAAACCAAGTTGCAAATGAAGTCTGGAGTTTACTTAACAGAAATATATCAGTGAAGCAGTCTGTGTGGGGAAAAGGGCATATTTGAGGTAAGGCATCAGGGGCTATCTTTTGTATAGCCTGCAGTGTCTGCCTTGGTTGCCAAGTATAATAGATACATGCGGTAACTCTTTTTGTATTAAAAATTATTCTTCTTTTGACAAAAGAAACAGGACGTTTCTATCTCATTTTTGGTATAACTATCATTTATGGAATGTAAATGCTTCTATTTTAGCTTCTAAAGTTACCATTATGTGTGATGTATTATGATTGAACTTTAGTTAAAACTGAAATGAGCATTGTAATGAGAAAAATTTACAGACAAGTGATTCTGAAAACAGAATGGATAACTTACAAATTACTGGAAATAACATAAACCAGAAGAATTCAATGAAAGATATTACAAGATTCTAAAATGAAGGTTATAAAAGTATCAAAAGCAATGAAGGCTATTTGAATATCAAAGAGATTATGCATGAATCTATGATTCTGAACTAATGTAAAGAGTGAAAAGTACTCTCCTAAAATTTACATCATTTAATGGGAAAAAATTAAAAAGTAAGTCAACCAGGGAGAATTTTGATATGAAAAAAAATTGCTGAGCACTAGGCAGTAACCAAAATCATAATGATATCCTTAAGTGGAAAATCACATTTATTGCCTTAATACATTCAGATTACAAAATAAAATAAAATTCTATTAAGAATATTGGTCCTATCTGTACAGGAACAGGAAGATACAGAAACAAATGATTCTAGTACAAATATAGGGTGGTGATTGTACACACTAAAAACAAATATGGGCTAAGCCTTTGAGAATAGTGTGATACAGACAGGGTGGCTGTTTAACGATTTCATCTTGTGAATGTCTCTGACATTATGGTATCTTGCATCCACTTGAAAGGAGCTAAAACATGACTCTTATTCATAGAAAACTTACCATCAATTAGGGCACAAGGACAAGAGTGGCCACTTCTGGGATGCAGTTGCACAAGGAAAGCAGCGGATGCTCCCATATCTGTGGCTTCCACTCCACACACTCACAGAGTAAACCACTCTCTTCCAGGCCTTCCTTTAGCCAAGAAAATGCAGATGAGGTGCTAAACAACTTTCAGGTTGGAGACAGGAATCCCTACAGCTTCCATTTTCTCTCTCTCTCTCTCTCTCTCTCTCTCTCTCTCTCTCTCTCGGCACTGTCTTTGTCCATAGATGACACAATCCAGGGGGCAGTGCAGGAGGGAAGCTGTGACCACAGTGAGGACAGCCATCTTACTCAGTCCTGCTCTTGGCTGGGAAGACTCCCTTTTCTGGCTCGGGACTCTGTAAGTCCTGGACTTTTTGCATAATTGGGTGTGGTGGGCTGAGATGGACACCTGAAACTTCCTGTTGATTAGTTATGACATGATCATTTATGTAGAATACCTAAAAAAGTTTAGCAAAAAACTCCTGGAACTGATAAAAGACTAACATTTGATATGCTTATAAGAATAAAGAAAAAAGAAAAGCCAGGAGGGCTGCTTCAATGAAGAGAGTTTTACAGAAGATATCATGTATGGCACTGGGGTTTGGAAGGGTGATGGGCACCCAGGATGGGAAGGGAGAATCTCTGGTAGAGATAACCAATGCAAATGAGAATGCAAACATTTGTTGAAAGGAAAGCTTATTTTTACTAAAGTAGAAGAATGAAAACAGGGCAAAATTATGGCTAGTTGTATTTTTACTGTGGTTTAAGCATTTCCCTAAAGGTTATATATAGATTATTTTACTTATTTATCACAAAACTGTATGAGTTCTCAATTGTTGTAATTCTACTTTACAGGTAGGAACACCAACGTTTAGGAAGTTGGGGACCTACAGAAATCATAACAAGTTTGAATCACATTATAACCCCAAATGGTGGTTGAGGCTTTGTCCAACCAATGGTAGAGATTTTTAGTTTGTTTTTACAGGATCACTTCTGCATAAGTGTGTGTGTGTGTACCATGTGCACTAGAAGGAAAGAGGAGACAAGGGGAGGGAGGTGGCACAAAGGGGGACAGTTTAAAGGATTAATGTGATAGTAAAGATGGAGACTAAAAGCAGCCTGACTCTTCTTTTCATTCCTCCCTTATATTTAGATATAGGTACCATCATATAACTGAGGGGTCTGGAGAGTCCCCTGTGTCATTAAAGAAGACTTCTGTGCACAGGAGGCCTGGGGGTTTGTGTTTCTTGGAGCGTTGGTTCTGGTCAACATTTCAGGAGCCACAGGCATCATGGAAATTGGTTGTGTTTCTAAACTAGGAGTGCTGAGTCCTAAGAGTTGCCACCGCTGGATGCAGGGGTGGACACTATCCAATGAACTGTGATATTCAGGGAATGAGGTGGCTCCTCGAGCCTGGCTCTGAGTAAGGCTCCATTGTGGGGACAGAAGGGTATGGTCCCCCAGCCCAGGCAGCGCAGGAGGGAAGCTATGGCTGCAGTGAGGAGACCCCTTTTCCTCAGTCCTCATGTAGAAGTGAGAGCTTTGTTTTTTCAGTCCTGCCCTTGGCTAGGAAGAGTGGACTGCCTGTTCTGGCACGGGACTGTAAGTCCTGGACTTCTTGAATAATTGGGAATGGTGAGATGAGCTGGACACCTGGACCTGCCTGTCAACAAGTTAAGACATATGAGAATGTAGGCCATTAAGATGGGAGAAAAAATGTATCTTATTATGTTTTTTAAGTGAGGTACTCATATTCACTTCCTGAGTTTGTGGAGCAGGATTTGTCTGTTTCAATAAGAAATAGAGCTGTGAAAGCATATTTCTTCATCACCATGTGTCGATAAGCCTGTCAATGTCTCTATAAGCCTGTAAGTAGGGCAGGATTTTTTAACGTTTCCTTTGCTAGACTTCACACATCTAGAAGTGAGAGCTTTGTTTTGTCCCCTGGGTTTCAGTTCTAGGAATATCTCCAGCTATGTTTTTCATAGATACAGAAATATTGCCCACAACATTAGCTGGTTGGAGTTTCAGGCAAAACTGTTAAAGTTTACCCTTCCTTTGACACTTGTTTCCTCTGCAGGTGACTGTTTCCAGAAGCAATGTTCAAAAATGGGGTTTTCCAAGAGTCAGGTAATGGGAGACGGGAAATGCTGAGGTGGCCCCATGGCCTGAGCACACATGGCCCAGAGAAAAAGAAAAGGTCACAATTTCAGGTTACTCAGAAGGACTTCGCTTGGCCTGCTAGTATCTGTCCTTCTGAAAATAATATATATGCTTTTTTTAAAGAAAGACAAAACTATACTGAATGAGTACACACACTAAAGAATCAGAAGGGAAAGGCAGAAGTCTTTGTGTCTGTTCCTTTTAAAGGCCAGTTGCAGACTGAACTGTCTCTGAACAGAACATGAATGCATACCTTTTTAAAGATTATAAAATGTGATGGTCACACAGAGGGTTTGAAAGGAAAGACCTAATAAAAAGCTATGCTCGTTCCTTTTTGTTCTCAGAATCATGGAAGAAAAAGAATCTGAAAAAGTAATTAAATGAAAATAAAATGCACAGTTGCTTTGGAAAATGTTGCAGTTCTGGTATCACAGTTTAAAGAAAAAGGCTGAGATAGGGCACTGGATTTTCTTAACCTCTTTTAAATACACATTTCTAAGTTGGAGGGAAATAACATGATCTTTACATTACTCCCTGGCAATTACACTTTTCAAGGAAGATCCATAAAATACTCCTGCTCTGGGAGGGTTCTTCAGATATCTATAAGTGGGCCCAAAACTAACATCATCAAAAGGTGGATATATTTTTGAGGGATATTTTCTAAAGATGTTACTACACCCTTAAAAAACACAAAATGAAATTCTAAGCAAACAGTTTGTTTTTGGCATGTGATCAGTTACCCACGACTCATATTATGACAGTTACGTTTGAATAAATAATGTCTCTTAGCATCTTGCCTTTCCTGAAAGTGGAATAATCCCTTATTTTCTATAAAGGGAGATGTTTCAAGATTGGATTAAGAAGTTTGGAATATAATAGGTTTCCTTTTACTTGGTGTAAAAACAAATACTGCAAAGTCTGTGTCACTGTGATTGGAACATGCTCATGGGTGACGTGAGCTACTGAGCACAGAGGTTGCCTCTTCAGTCAGCCTCCACACTACTGAAGAGCTCAAGTCCTCGCAGCTGTCAGAGTGGTTGGGCCACAAGTTTCCTTGTACCTTCTGCATGTATGTTTGTACTCTAGGCATCATTAACCATTATACTTTTTATATATAACTGCATCTGTCAATATATATTCTCAAGAGAGTATCATCATATCAACTTCCTTGATATTTGTAGCTACCCAGCAACAGAAGAATACTCTTTCAGATAAAGAAGGAACAGTCACAAAACTAGACCATATTCTGAGACACAGATCGCATTTTAACCAAGTTCAAAGAGCTGACATTATAAATGTAAACTCTAACAAAAAAAATGTGTATATGTATATGTGTATGTGTGTGTGAGTATGTATACATGAACACACACATATTCTGAATACATTGGGGAAATTTTTAAAAAACAGATTTCTAAATAACTTATGAATCACAGAAAAGATGTAGCCACAGGGAAATTATAATATGTAACCAACAAAATTGAAAGTGGATTTAGAAATAGAGAAAAGAAGTAAAAACAAAAGCTGTTTCTTTGTGACAAACAATAACAATGATAAACCTGTTGCCAGACTAATGAGAGGAAGACAAAGGGAGACAGAGCAAAACCATCAGTGTCAGCAACAAAAGAGCAGACATCATGAAGATTCTGCTACCATTAAAAGAATATTATTAAAAATGTATGCCAAAGCTTTCAATAATTTAGATGAAATGGACACATATGCATAGCTATAAATTAGTATTGTTTACTCTAGAAGAAATAGACAAGAAATTGACAAGAAATAGCTTGAGTAGATCTCTCTCTATTCACGAAATTGAATTATTAGAATTCTTTAAAAAAATAAACTTTAGGCCCAAATGGTTTCATTTATGAATTCTTTTATCCATCTAAAGAAAGAAATAGTACTACTTTTATAAAAATCTCGACAATCAAGTGAGGGAAAACATCTCATTTTGTAGACCAATGTTAGCCTATGGAAAAACTTGTGGAGAAATTTAAAGAAACTATAAAATCAATATACTTCATGAATGTGAACACAAAAATACTTAAAAATATTAGATCATTTCCAAACTCCAGGAATACATGAAAAGACTAGTGTATCATACCAAGTGGAGTTTGTTCCAAGACTATAGATTTAATTAAGATTTGATTAATATTAAATAATCAATGCATTTCATGGTATCAGCCAACTTAGTAAAGGGATATGATCATCTCCATATATATAAAAGATCATTTAACAAAATTTAACATTATTTCATAGTGAAAACTCATAGCAAGCTTTAGAAGAAAGGGAACAGAGCAGAAGGACATGTGGAAGTACTGAGGACTAATTGGAACAAATTATATCCCCTGCTTGTATAATTATGTCAAAATGAACACCCATACTGTGTATAAGTACAATGGACTAAAAAAATGAAAAAAATGCTTGTCATAGAAAGAAACTTCTTCAACTTGATAAACAGTATGTACAAAAACCCTAGAGCTAACATAATACTTACTGGAGAAAGAATGAATCTTATCCCTAAGAATAGGGACAAGCTGACTCTCACAGCTCTCTCCTGCAGTTCCTACACAGAGCAATGAGGCAAGTAAAGCAAATAAAAAAGGGTACACAGATGGGGAAGGAGCAACAAGGATTTGTCTTTATTCACAGTATACATAGTGGTCTAAGTAGAAAACACCAAATAATTTATAGAAAGGCTACTGAAACTCATAAAGTGAATTTAGCAAGGTCACAGGATTCAAAGTCATTGTATTCTTTTACACTAGACATGAGCAATTTGAAATTGAATTAAAGGAAAAAATCACTACCATTTAAAATAGCAACAGAAAATTAAATAAAACCAGTGGAGTATGTGGAAAACATTCACACTTCAAAAATGTAAAACGTTCAAAAGAAAATGACTTAAGTGTAACTCTATATTAATGAATTAGAAAATCCTATATTGTTATATTGACATTTTTTTCTCCAAACTGAAATATAGATTCAGTACCATCTCTAATATAATACAGCATTGTTTTTGAGAGAATTTGACAGACTGTAAATTTTATGTGGAAAAGAAAAGGGCTTCAAATGGACAAAATAACTTTGTGTAAGACACAATGAAGGAAGATTCTTGCTCTCTGACTGCTTCTTGCCAAGTTAAGCAAAACAATTTTGTTTGAGAAAGGATATGGATATAGATCAATGAGAGTCTGGACACAGATGTACAGGCATATGGTAAATTGATTTCTTCTTTTAACCAAGCTGCCAAGAAATTCAAATGAAAAAAGGTGATATTTTTAACCAAATGATCTGTAACAATTGGACATTCATATACCAAAAAGAAAAATAAAATAAAATAAATCCTCAACCAACTTAAAATGGATCAAAGATGTAAATTTAAAACACACAGCTGCAAAATTTCTCAAAGAAAACCATAGGAGAAATTCTTTCTGCCATAGTTTAAGCAAAGCTTTGTTATATAGGATATGAAGAATATAAACTGTTGAAGAAAAGCATTAATAAATAAAACTTAAAACATTCTCCTTGAAAGATACTGTTAACAGATTTTTTTTAAAAAATTACTTCTGAAAACCATTGACTGGGAAAATATTTACAAATATACATAAATAAGGATTGGTATTAAAAATGTGAATAAGGAATTCTCATAACTCAATCATAGGTAAACAAAGAACACAGTTTAAAAACAGATGTAAAAGTTGAATACTTGATCAAAGAAGACATAGGATGGCAAATACACATAAAAACTCATCATCACTATGAGGGAATTTCAGATTAAAAGCACAGTGAAAATCAATTACACCTTTCAAGTGGCTACATTTTAAAAAGAAAGAAAGTAAAACAATACCAAGTGCTGACAAGGACTCAAAGCAACTACAACTCACGATCTGCTGGAAATACAAAATGGTATCACCATTACTTGTCATTTTCTTACAGAAGTAAACACAAAAAATACCCTATTGCCCAGTAGTCACAATCCTGGTTGCCACCCAGTACCAAGGAGGATATATATCCATACAATAATCTATACGTGAACACTTAGAGCAGCTTTACTCAAAATGGACAAGTCCAAGGAAAAACAGAAATGCCTACTGCCTAATGAATGGATGGAAAAATTGTGAATAAGTAAATTTTAGTACCATGGTATAATTCTCAGGAAAAAAGATGGAGGTGGGGCAAAACTATTGGTGTATGCTATACAACCATGGATTTCAAAAGCATTATGCTAAGTATAAGAAATGATAAGTGATAGATTACAAACTGTATGACTATATTCATATGACATTCTACGAGGGAAACTGTAGTGCCAGAAAACAAATCAGCTACCATGGCAAAGGGTTGGGGGAGTGTATTGGTGAAAAACAATGAATAAACATAAGGAAGATGAGGAGAGAAGAGGAAGAACAGGAGAGGAAGGAAGGAAAGCTGAGAGGAAGTACTAGGGACTAAATTGGAGTAAACTATATTCCATGCATGTATGATTAGGTCAAAATGAATCCTACTGTTAAATTTAACTAGAATTTTTTTTAAATGGCATGAAATAACTGTTTTGGGATAGGGGAACCTAAATCTGATTTTGGCATTGGTTACTTGACTATATGCCTTTGCAAAAACTCACAGAATTATAGAACTGAAAAAGGTGAATTTTTATGCACTAAAGTATAGCCTAATAAGCCTGATTTTTAAAACAAAGAGGGGAAAAAAAAAGGAATACATCTGATGAGTACAATGGCTAAAATTAGCTAACGTATGCTTTCACCTAGGGGTGTCTGTTGATATTTGAACTAAAATAGTAAAGAAGTAAATGTACAATTTTCATGTAGAAAAAAAATTTTAAAAAGAGTGTATTTTCAGAAGAAACCTTCTGGGAATCCTCAATCCACCATGAGCAGAATGACAGCTTTGTGCCCTTGGAAAGACGCCAACTGCCACACTGTGTGAGTATCAGCAAGCAGATCAGAGCTACTGAATCTCTGTCCAAAAAATCAAAACTGGGGCTGCTCCAAGACTTTTTACCCTCCATTTCCCATCCTTGTCTTCATGTTTCAACCACTTAGTCACAATCATTTCACATTTGCAGCCTTAAGTTCTCAGGACAGGGAGATGGCTAAGAGCCATAATGTACGAGGAAAGCCTGGGAGAGTGGGTATATTTAGATCATTAAGGGAACCATGAGAAAAGTTACAATTCCGAAACTTCAAGCATGGGAAATTTGGTCAAGAAAAGATGAAATAATTATGTTAATTAATGAGGATTGGTGGCTCCAGTTACAGAGAAACAGAAGTTAGTTTTCTATAAAGAGAATATCTCCATTAGAAGAATCCAACAATAGAATAATAGCTACCTCTTATTAAAATAGTACATATTATTTCTTTTAAGGTTGTAATGACAGTTCGAAATTATGTAGAAGGTAAATCCATTTGAATTTAGCTAGATGATATGAAATACTTAAGATCCTAAAGCTAATGCCCAAATGGGGAAGATAGGAATCTGGGTCCCTGTGACTTTGCTCTGCCAATTCGTCTTCCAGTGGGCTGCCTAGGGGTATCCTGAGCTTTTTCCATCATTGACTGCATTCAATCCCACTGGGACCCACTCAACAGGAATATTGTTTTATAAGGGTTTCTATAGTGGATGAGCAGGATACCATCTACTTGCTACTTAGGTATCATCAAATTATGAGCTATTATGAGAAACTTTGCCAGTGTATTTTATTTGCATAATAAATGAATATACACTATCCTCTTTTCCTTTTTCATCTATTACTGTCCAAGACTTCATTTCTTACATAGAAGAATTATATAGGCACTTCATCACTCTAAATTACTAGATTCATGTACAGGTCAGAGAGAAGGCTTCTTGTCACCAGAGCTTAATGACACCCTGCCAGTAAGAGGAGCCGCCCCTGGGATATCCCACCCTCTCAGGCAGATACTGCTTTGGTCCTGATGTATGCAGCTGGAAAGTTGGCCGCTGCCCTTTAGTACTGAGTCAAAGTCTGTGAGGAAGGAGCTATTTTTCCTTACCCAAATCCCACACAGATCCCCAAGGGCTTATTTGGAATATTGATGAATATTCATGAGAAAAGTTCATGATCCTGGAAGGACTTAGTATGACTTAATGTTTGTTTCCTCCTCATATACTCATGTTCTTCCAAGTTAATGACACATATTGAATATATTTAATTTCTTTTCTTAGTTGCCTTTTATGTTTTGTATGTTAAACCTACTTATTCTTTTTTAGCTTTTTTTTTTTTTAGATGAGTGGCATGAGAGTCATGAAATTGCCAAATATTAAGGAACTTCAGATGTCAACCAAACTCTCCTCTGCTGCTATGAAAAGCCCTTCTAGAGCATCCCTGAAAAGAATTGCCATTAAAGCAGGCACTTTCCCATAGTGGAAAAGCGGAGCACTTTGCTGTGAGCTCTAGTTAGGAGGAAGCTGTTTTTCCTACATTGTATCTCCTCATAGCTTCTGCATTACACTGTTCTTTGGGGAATACAACACACCACTCTTCCTTCCCAAGCACCCTCAAATGTTTGTGGACCTGAAGCCTCGCCTGGCCATTTAGCTTGGTTGTCTCCATATGTCCTGCCTGGACCTCTGCTCCTGCAGCAACTTTTGTCTCTGGCTGTGCTGGCTGGTGTCACTCACCTTTACAAACCTCTCATAATGTTCCTGCATGCTTGTCCTCAAGCACCAGATTCAGAAAACTAACATTCCTAACATTCTGTTGCCAACTACATTAGGTTTGGAGGCAGAATTGAAGATAGAGGAGGAATTAGTCTCTGGCAGCAGTTATCTGAAGTGCCACAGAGTCAGAGATGGGGGCTCACAGGCTGGGTGTGTGGCTCAGCAGTTGAGTACTTTCCTGGCATGTGAAAAGCCCTGGGTTCCATTCCTAGCACCATAAAAATACACACACACATACACACACACACACAAAAAAAAAAAAAAGGAGGAGGAGGACGATGACGACAACGACGACGACAAGTGGCTTTGCTCAGTGTGTGTGTGTGTGTGTGTGTGTGTGTGTGTGTGTGTGTGCAGAGGTGTCCTGGGCTCCAGCTCTAGCACTGCAATAGCTGCCTGTTCTGAGTCATAGGCCTGTCTCTCTTTTTCTGCATCATACCTCTTTCTGCCTGTACTCTCTAGAGGTCTTGGTTTTCCTGGCTGCATAGTGACGTGTGAATGGTTATAACAGTTTCCAAATTCTGCTCTGTGTTCCAGTTGTCTGCATCTACAACTCACCTCATCGCTACACAAGATGAGATCCCATACTTAGCATCTAACCCGTAAATGTTAGGGATGCATATTTCTTTCAATTTGTATCATTTCTCCCCTTATTCTTCCTCAGACTACACACTCTCATAAGGCATCAGTTTCAAATATCTCAACTTTCTGATCACCCTTCTCATATCATTTCCCCTCATATCAATACCTCTTAAGATGTCACATGCAAAAATACAGAATATTCAAGACGTGGTCTAATAATAACACAACTCGAGAAAACAACACTAAAATTTCCTTCCATTAATGCAAACTCTGTGTCTACATTTTGCAGAAATCACATTAACATGTAAAACTCATGTTAAAATTCTGTTCAAGCTCCAATACCATAAATTAGCTCAGAATTCCAAACTCCCCAAATAATTTCAGTTATTTATCTTTACCATTTGTAAATTAAACAAGCTGCCCTCCTGTGCCTTCATTCAAGCAATTGACGGAACACTGAATAAAAAAATTCTCAATTTGCTCTTTGAAGTCAGTAATCAAAGAAAATATTCCAAGAATATTTTGCCAAGTTGACATATTTCAATCATTGATTCGCAGAAGAGATCTGATGGGTGAGGTCTTGGCAGGATCTACCCAAATCTAGGTAGCAGCTGCTTCTGTGTTTTCCTCATTCTGGCACACCTGCCAAGCCCCTGCAGCTCCAGCTGCTCTACAAACTGAGATTTAGGCAGCCTGGATAAAGTCTCACCCTTATGCTTAAAAGTGACCAGTTAGTAAATGTGAAAGTACATTGCTTCACTTTTGTTTTCTGAATTTGACATGGACCAGTGACAATTTCTAACAGTGAGCAGTTTCAGAAAATCAAATATATTATTTCAAGCTTTTATTTTTAATATTAATGGTTACTTTTCTTTTTGGTTATTTGTAATTTTCAGGATTCATTGATCTTAGGGATCAATTGAACAGGAATGATGATGGAAGACAGCTTTGCTGAGTTCTTTTGCCAGGTAAAATCATTTGGAATGCAAACCTGCATGCAGTGATCTTCCCAGACAGAGCAAAGGGCAAGAAGAGATGAACTTTGGCCTTCAGCCAAAAAACCGTAACAAGAGAAACATGCAGAACCCGGCAGAATGATTGAAGGTTGTTTGGGTGTTTAATGGGGTTGTGGTTTTACTCAGTGTCTTGTCTTTGGTGCAGGATTGTGAATTACAAATACTCTAACTCTGCCTGTTTGCCATCTGTTTTTGAGAAATTATGTCTGATAATAGACAATACAAAATCATGACCTTGCTAAGCTTCAATGGAAAGCACCCAAACAAAACCTATCACATTTTTTCCCTATTTGTAGAGAGATACTCAGAGAAGAAAAGGGAAATTACACAATCAAACCATTCTCACATTCAATTTTATTCATCAAATTATGGAATATTGGTCTTATGAGAACTCTATTTTATAATTAGCCAAAATTTCATAGGAGACAGTGCCCATAAATATCTTTAAAAGGACTAAATAGATGAAACAAAATCAACTAGTAATATATTTGCCAATGCCTGTCAGAAACACCCATTGCATTAGGATTATTATTTGGTTTTGATTAAAAATGTAATATTCAGAATGATCATAAGCTTTGGTTATAACTGGCATTTATGTTTCTAAAACTCAAATATACCTTAGAGCAGAAAAGCATTCTGACTAGGGATAATTAGCAAAAGAATCTATCTGTATGCCAAAAAGAAAAAAAATTAAGGCATAATTTTAGGCGATTACAATAACATTAAAATAAAATAGCAATATCTTTTCAAAACTTCAGAATTTAAAGAGAATTACATTTATGCCATGTGTAATGGACTTGAAACGTGAGTATGCTTGGTAAACACAGGTCTTATAAATTTATAATTATAATATATGTTAAAATGCTATGTTGACAGATAAATGAATTTTTTATAAATTTGTTATATGAAAGGACATACAATTTTATAAGATATATTCTCTTAACATCCTGATTAAAATATCCACAAATATAATTTAGATTTTCATCTAAGTTCCTAGTAGTCATATAATTTCATAACAAATGCCCCAACCTCACTTTAGAACTTAAAAAAGTGTCTTATAATTGAAAACTCTTAAATTGAAAAAAAACAACAAAAAACTATTTGTACTTCAAGCCGAAGCCATTATTTCTTGTAACATCATACCACAATCATTTCATTCAAGAAAATGTTATATCAAAAGCTACAACATAAATATTAAATTATGTAACAAAATCAATATGAGACTAAATTCAGTAAGTAAATGCTTCAGTTACAAATTGACACAAATGTAAAGATTTATTTTTAACTAATTGTGTGTATTCAAAATACAAATATGATTATTCTTAATCCTTAACATTTATAAGTCATTTCATCTAGTTGTAAAATGCTTTCATGTGTATCCTATCATTTATTTCTGGGGAACCAAGATATTAGGCTAATTGTCTCTTAATAACTGGTAACTCACCCCGGAAGGTGAGTTACCAGTGCTACAAAAACCATACAACTCAATATAATGATGCAGACAAGGGAAACCACACACATTCATCAGTGTAAACACAGGTGACCCAAGCGTGCCAGGCGATCTATCTGCTTTGAACTGCCATCCTGCTGAGACTGGCCCAGCTTCCTGACAGTAAATCTTTACACCATTATTTTATCCCCTGAGCTGACAAGACATCTCACACTGTGAGTAGCCCAGTGTTTATGTGCAAAGACATCTTGCCTATCGTTGTCATTACAGTCTGTCCCCATGCATAAGCAAGACACATTAAAGGCCAAAGAGTGGGAAGGAGAGCTGCCCTGGGCCTCAGCCTTATATACTGAGCCTGGTTTCCACAAACCATGTAAGGGAATTTATTTTTAAATATGCACACGGATGTTCTGAGACTGCACTTTCATATCAAGCCATCAGTAGAAGTGACGAACTCAAGACCACAGTCATGGAAAAGCAGTAGACCAAGAGTCAGGAGGTATGATTTCTGTTCCTGCCGCTGCGCAGTCACAGGAACCTAGCCAATCCTTCCCCATAGGTCTTCCTTTTCTCCTGTTTCCTTCCGATTTAATGAGATGCTTCCTTTCAGCCAAACATGTATTTAAGGTCAACAATGGCCTGCCAGTCTCTCTATACACACAAATGCTTTCCAGATTGCCAAGGCCTCCTGCCACGACAGACCCAGCTCACTGACGCAAGTTCTCCCTAGTCAACTTTATTAACAATTAACTATTGACTAATACAATCTAATTTTAAAATGTCATATTGCTTTTCCAAAAGATGCTTTGGTATTTAATTAGCTTTTCACATAGCAGTTTGTAAGTGTTGAAAATGTTAATACAAATGCTCTATTTCTAATAAGTAGAGACATACTCTGTGTATTTAATATTTATACAAAATCCTGTGTGGGAAGCTCCACGAAGGCAGTGACTGTGCCTATCTTGTTCTCTTTTAACATTTTTAGGTGTCTAAAATATATCCGACACACAGAAAGTGCCCTAATGCAAATCGAAGTGAATCCACCACAATTACAAGTCAAGGAAACAGCAAGAACCAACTCTGCACATCTGAATTTGAACCAGGAGCTAGTGACCTCAGAAGAACACCCATTCCCCAGTCACTTGGGGAGTCGAGCATGGACCCCAAACCAAGCTGACTACTTAGTAACTAAGGGAATCAAGTGAGCTGGTCAGCTTCCCAGTCCTGATCTTGTTACCTATAATCCCTCCCTGAGTGTTTCTAGCTTTCTAAGTCTTCATTTCCCTTGCAGCAAAGTGAGTTGGGCTCAGGACACCAGCCTGAGGGTTGATAAAGGAGAGCTCATGTCTGGAGATTGTAGCTGGAAAGTGAGGGCATGGGGGGGGCGGTGCTGTCTGACACAGTCACTTTCCTCGCTCCCTTTGCCTACAAAATTACAGTGTACAACACAAATAGACTACACTAATCCAATTCCTTTTCTTCATTGTGATTCTCCGCTTTGACTCATGTCTTGATCTATTTGGCTTAGAAATTTCCATGTGTTCAAGTACTCATTTTAACCATTTCCTTAAGTACAGGTTATTTTAAATGACTAGACTTAACAGGAAAGACATCTACAACATCCTTCTATTTATCTTTTAAGAATAAATCAGTCATTCGCACTCACCCGAACAGGACATGCATCTCCAGGACTACAAAGAATTCTAAAGGTTCCTTTAGCAAAACATTTCAGTTAAATTAGAAGTCTTGAAACCCCACTTACCAAGAAAATGTGTCAGAAATCTTTTGTTCAAAGATCTCCAAGAAATCCACATATTAATTCATTCTGACAGCTGCCTGGTAATGTTCCCACCTCACAAATAAAGAGTAGAAAAGGAAGTAGCCCATGTAGGATGCTCAGAACAAGGTCTTGGGTCTGTTTCCCAAATGCCATAGCTCCAAGTCACTGCTGATCCTTCCATACTTGAGAGAAGGCTCCTCTTCAGGAATGCATTTGCCTAAACTAACACAAGTTCAAATGGCTGGAAAACCAGGTTGATCCTTTGTGAACGAGTTGAAATCATTTTCCTCCTGCTCCTGGTTTTAGTAGCATTTTAGGAATTGCCTTGTTATTGTTCAATTTTTCCTTATTTGATTTTTATTCCTGTCTTTCTCATTAAGCCTCCTCCTTCCATCCTTTATCTTTCACATGCCACCTGCCCTCATTTCTGCTTTTCTAACAGCTTGTCAGGACAACCAACTATCACAACATGTGTCCTTCTGTCCTGCACACATCCTCTCAATCTGAGCAGGATGAATAGGACCTGGCTTCTTCAGTGACACTGAAAGAGACCTTACTCTAGTAGTCATTCTATTCTGTTAAAGCACATGTGAACATGAACACTCCACTTGTGAAATCTAGTGTTTGTGGCACGCCATCACAATGGCAAATCATGCTCAATGAATTACCTTGTTGATTTCTCCATCTGGTTTATAATAGAGAAGAGCAGGAGTAAAAGGAGATCACAGAGCCAGTGGCACATGCCTGTAATCCCAGTGGCTCCGGAGGCTGAGACAGGAGAATTGCAAGTTCAAAGCCAGCCTCAGCAACAGTGAGGCACTAAGCAACTCAGTAAGACCCTGTCTCTACATAAAACACAAAATAGGGCTGGGGATGTGGCTCAGTGGTCAGGTGGTCAAGTGCCCCTGAGTTCAATCCCCAGTACCAAAAAAAAAAAAAAGCAATCACATTGTCTTTCCACCTATGAACCACTCTTTGTGCTTTCCCTTGCTGTGTTAGGTGCGCATCATCATCAATGTCATAGCACGCACAGCACAGGGAAACACTTCAAGAGCATGACATTTATGGTTTGTAGAGTAGGTCAATGTTCAGCTGCAGAAGACAACACCAAGTTGTTTTCCAAAGTGACCATCTCAGCTTACATTCTCCTGAGCAGAACATAAGAGTTCCTTCAACTCCACATCATCACAAATCCTTGCCAGTCCTCTTACGTGAAGTGGTATCTTGTGAGGTATGGCTGCTAAGGAGGTTGAGTGACATTTGTTTATAGGTGTATCATGCCTAAAGAACAGGGGGACAGATAAATGCCATGTCCCTGAATGCCCCCTTTCTTGTTCCCAAAACCCAGCCAAGTTACAAGAACAATGAGAGTAAATGTCTTAGTAAGCTCTTTATCACCATGACCAAAATACCTGACAAGGCCGGGCGCCATGGCTTGTGCCTATAATCCCAGCACTTTGGGAGGCTGACACAGGAGAATAGTGAGTTCAAAGCCAGCCTCAGCAAAAAGCGAGGCACTAAGAAACTCAGTGAGACCCTGTCTCTAAATAAAATGCAAAATAGGGCTGGGGGTGCAGCTCAATGGTTGAGTACCCCTGAGTTCAATCCCTGGTGCCAAAACCAATAAACAAAAACCAAAATACCTGACAAGAACAACCTGAAGGAGGAGTTTTACGGTTTCAGAGGTTCAGTTCACGGTGGATGACTCCTTTGTTCTGGGTATAAAGAGAGTCAGAACATATGGCAAAGGGGCATGGCAGAGCAAAGCTGCTCAGCTCAGGGCAGCCAGAAAGGGGAGGAGGTGGAGAAAAAGACTGCGTGTGCATGTGTATGTGTGCAAGGAACCGGGACAAGTCAAAATCACCAAGGGTTTGCCCCCAGTGACACATTTCCTCCAGCCATGCCCTACCAGCCTACAATTACTATCTAGCAGTCCATTCAAATTATTAACCCATCAAATGGATTCATTAACTGATGTGATTACAGCTCTCATAGTCTAATCATTTCACCTCTGAACATTCCTGTATTGCCTACACACAAGTTTACAGGGGAACACCTCAGATTAGCAAGCCTAGACGGAAACATCCTGACGCATATCATCTTGAAGGACACAAGCTTTTTCATGCACACTGGGAACTGTGGAAGGTCAGTGGTATCTGAGTGCTCTTTTCTTACATGTACACAAGGACAGTTGCTCCTTGGGCTGAGGGTCATAGAAACTAAGGATGCTAATGCCGAAGATGTCACTGCTTCTGCAGCCTAACATATAAAAACCCTCCAGGTGAGGACAGATGCAGAACTGAGGATAATGGGGAAAGGAGAGGAGGGACTGCTTTGCAGAGCACCATGGGGGACAGCAGTGCTCTCAGTTCTAACTGTTGCCACTGTCGATGACCTCTTGCAAGTTTTCTCCAATAAGCCATGTGTCTCACACACTGTCCAAACACTGGTCTTTCAGCAACCTACCCACACTGGGCTATGGATGTGACACTAGGTCATTCTTGTTTTCTATCCTGAGACTTCTTAAGCTTTTGTTTATGAGTCTATATGGTTTTCCTACTTGTGTCAAAATAGTTGCTTATAAGCTCTGGATAATAGTGCGTTCATTCCTCATACTTTTCTAGTTTTTGGTTTTTTTAATAGTCTATTCCAATACATTTTTCCTCAAAAGGGCTCAAAATTTCCACTTTTTTTCCCCCACTACCTACACTGTCTAGAAATCTGAGAATAGGGTAAGAGGGCTTGGGGTTCTTCCTGATTTCCTATAATTTCCATCACACATCACCCAAACAAAAGTGGGATCATCTGTTTAGAAAAAAGTCCAGTTACTTTCTAATAAAAGAATTCCAAGTAATTAATGTGTTATATTGCCCAATGCAATAATTATGCACCTCTGCTTATGACTCTGTTGATTTGTCCCCTTGAATACCACTGCATACTCCACCATGTACTCTTGCGACCACATTGTTGGGTATGATGAATTCACTGTTTTATATTTATTTTTAAAATAGTCAAGACTGTGGTTTGAAGAATAACCAGGATGATAAGAAGAAAAGGGAGGAGGAATATCCTCTTATATTATTATTACAGTTTACAAGAAAGGACATGGGATTTTAACTACAAAAAACATTAAGGATGGATACAAATGAGGAGAATTAAATAAAAGAATCTTTCCTATCAGAACAAAATAAAATTTTTGGAAAAGTCTATTCAATAAGAATTATCATTCATACGAAAAACTATACAATATAAAGAATGATTCCCACTTTCTTCTGTTTATTTTGCAATTGCCATTTTAAAAAACTCACATTTTTATAAGAATAAGAAACTCATGTATTTTTCACTGAAGATTGAAATTATAGCAATAGATAGCTATGTGAAATTAAAACTCCAGTATAGATCATGTTTATACTCAGATACACCACACATTCTACTATTTTATACCCTTATCAAACTCAGTATAAAGATCACATGTCAAGGTTTACTGAAGAAATTGGTCATTACTATTTGGTAGGGACTGTCATTGATCAATAAACTAGGTTTTGCCATTGCTCCAAGTTTATAGCTAAACTTAGCTAGAAGAGATGAGCAACAGAGCTTCCTGAAAATAGCAGTCAATCAATATATATTTACTAGCTTCAGCATAGATCATTTTCAAGGTACAATTAGTCCTCTAAAACTACAGAATAGTCATTGAACAGCTTTTTATTTTACAATGCAGTTTCCTTAAGAAAATAATTTTTATTTCCATGATTTATTTACTCTTTGATTTGTGCTAGCAACTGTCTGGCTTTCTTTTTCTCTTTCTACCTCTCTATTACAAAGAAAGAAGAATATTTTCCTTCATCTGTCTGCTAACAATTAGATTTAATCTGATTAAGTTGGGAATTATCCTGTGAACTACAGTAATCAGGCACTTTCCCCCCTCTGTTGATTTGATTCCTTTCTTTTCTTCTATTTCCATTTTAATAATTATTTTATCATTTCACATTAATTTGCTTCCAATAAATTAAATTAAATGCATCAAAGACCCTCAAAGCAAATTAGCTTTTTGCAATGTCAGATCTTAAAGATCCAAAATGTGATTTTGTCTTTCACTCTGTAGGTTATAAAAATGCATTGCGCATTGGGAAAAAGCAATTCCAAATTAGTTTTCCATTCCTTCCAAAATATCTGAGAATTCCTTCTAGGCCAAAAAGAGTTTAATTTCAAATCTATTATTTCTTCTAGACTTAAATACTTCATGAAATAAGTTCATTTTAGAAAATCTTTAGTTTATTTAATTGAAAGAAATGTTATATAATTAAAAATGTCACTTGGATTTAGAATCTGGTTTTACCTTTTTCTATTTCTAGATTTAAAAATTCCTAATAAAAAAAATGTCCCCTAGCTATGGCTCTTGTTGTTTTATCATGAATATAAGTAAAAAATGAAAAGTCACTGCCTTAGAAAGTTAAAAACAGTTCAATTCTTTCTCCATTCCCCATATCTTGAGATAGAAAGGTATAGACATAGACCTTGACTCAAAGGAGCAGT
The DNA here is from genome assembly GCA_004024805.1 of Geosciurus inauris. Taxonomy (NCBI): domain Eukaryota; kingdom Metazoa; phylum Chordata; class Mammalia; order Rodentia; family Sciuridae; genus Geosciurus; species Geosciurus inauris. The sequence goes on along the minus strand of PVHX01005533.1, from coordinate 87,218 downwards.
TGGAGATCATTTATTTTGAACTCAAAATCTACCTTTTAAAAGATAATAAGCATTGTAGGAAGTCCCAACACTAGCCTGCACTAGCATCCCCTTTCAAGTGGAGAGATGAGACACTCTTTTATCCAGCCTGTGACTTCCAAGTCACAGTGTCCTTGTGTCATGTCAGCGCTCTGGGCTCCACGTGACCTGTGGAGGCATCTGTGGCCGAGGTCCTGGCCCTGGGAGGTAAGAGCTATGGTGGACTGAGGGGTAAGTAGGACAGGCCAGCAGCTGAGAAGTGACCAGGACAATGTTGCACTAAAATGTTTCATAAATCCATTATCTTGAGTTCCTCTTGTAGCACACTGCTCGGTGCCTGTGGCCTGGGAATGCAACAGGTTTTCTTTTTACATGAGAATCCTCCTCAGGATGGATATTGGTTAGCACAGCAAAATATTAAAAGAAACTTCTAATAAAAGGAAGAGTTAAAGAGGCAGTTTACAGGAGAAAATGGTGCCATCTAACTGTTGGGACCAATACAGGCAAAAGTAAAGTGAAGCCCTCGGTTTCCAGGCCCCGTTATTCCCTAGGGCCATCCTTTATTTCTCGTGGTCACAACCACACAATCCACCGCTCTCTCCACTCTCGTTGCTTCCCACCTGTTTCTCCTCACTGCTCATGGGGGAATAAGGAAGGCACTTTCAATCTTTTTGTCCAACGATTAAGCAATTTCTGTTCTGTAAGTTTCTTTTAATGGCACGGTAACAACCAAGAAACAGACAAGTGCAGTGTTTCAATATTATGTTCTATGGTTTTAATTATTTATCTTTTTTTAACGTAACACCTCAGACAAGTTTCTTACAGGGATATTGATTTTTCCCCCGTTCTAATGGGCACCAAAGAACAAGGTGAGATTCTTTCTTCTCTCTTTTTGAAACAAGTATACCTTGCTCAGATTTTCTGGGCCTGTTTTTATTTTTTTTTTCCTCCAGGAACTGGGTAAGGCAGGGAGCCAGGATAAAGTTCTGAATGGGGTCTTCCAAGGGCCCAGAAGTGGCAGTGACACAGGACTCTGCTGCTCTGGTGGTAGCAATGGCTGCAGGGGTTTTCCTGCCTTGCACTGTGTCCTTTCCCTTATTGACACTGCGGATTCTGCCCTGAGCCAGACCTCTGATAAGACAGCGACATATGTCAGGGTCCCTGTCCTCCTGTGGCCACTGACAGGTGCCCTGCCTCAGAGCCTCTTTGGCTGAAGAATAATTGCACATCATTTATCTACAGTGAGTTCCAGGATGAGCTTTTAGATTTGTCCTGAGGAATACTGGCTTTCATCCTATTTTGTCCTTGTTATGCTTCCCCAGTTTCAGCACTTTCTACACGAAGTCTCACGTCTTGACCCTTCTTACTGGTGTACTGGCTGCAGGTCACAGACCAGCTCTTCCTGCACAGGCCTGTCATGGCTGGGTTGCATATCTTTGTGTAACCTGTGACTCAAGACTCCACATGAAATTAGAAACTGGCCAGAAAGGCCTATTAAAAATGGATAACAAGAGTGGCTTACATGGGGAGCTATAGTAGGACTTATGCCAGAAAATTTGAATACAAATAGGATAAAACGTTAATGAAAATACTTAGAAATGAATTCGTTTTCCACATTTCCATAGCAGCATACATTCTATTATTATGGTTTGTTTCACATATTTTATATGCAATGTATAATTCACATTAACTGCTATATATTTATATATAGTTTATTTTATATAAATGAAAATACATGTGTATATGCACATGCACACACCCTTGCACACACACATACTATCTAATGCGGTGGCATCTAAAGACAAGGACAGACAATGAGTATGTTTGCACTTCCTTCTGGAACATGTCAGTGCACTACATTACGTTATCTTCTGAAATGAGAATTTCTCTTGGACTTACTTGGTCAGGGTTTTAAACAGCTCTGTTTCTACTTTTGTAAGTTTTGGGGGCAGGGCACATGGCCTTGGCAAGGCATTTGTAAGCTGTGAATAAAAGGCCATAAATCAGTCATGTGAATTCAATGTTGGAAACCTTTTTACTGAAGGTTTTAACACTGCAATTCACTTGTCACCTGTACCACTGACATATGTGCCTTTCTCCATTATTTAATATGAAATTTCAGGCAGGAGCTTCACATAAAGTATAGTTGATAGGAATTGCTAATTTTATAAGGATCTTCCCAACACATGAAAAGAGACAGACCTGGAAGTCCTTGGTGGCCTTTTGTTCTACCTCACCACATGTTCTTAAACATACAACACATGTACACACAAACACACAAGGTAGATTAGCCGAGAGCTGACTTGACATACAATTCTGAACACAATGAAAGCCACTGAATTGTCCACTTTAAATTGGTCTGTTTTATAATAGGTGAATAAGTATATCTCAGTTTGTTAAAACAAACAAACAAACATCTGTCATGCCCTTATGACACCCCTGTGTGCCTCCACCTCCAACAGGGCACACCTACTAGGCAAAGAGCTTCCACTATTTTGTAGCCACAGGTACATACCCTGCCCTCATCCCTATAAATAAGCACAGCATTACCAAGGTGGAAGCAGGATGTGTCCCTGGTGATGCAGACCTTCTAAGCCTGGCAAAGAATGATAGATGAGGGTCAAGGGCCTCACTGGCACTCTACTACTTCATGGATTTCATGGCTTCCACCAGCCCATGTGATAGTTCTATGCTACAGCTGACTACCTACCACCAGTGCTGTATGTCTGGACACTTCTGAATGGTCAGTTTTTTTCCTGTTATACTCATATTCATGAATATTCAGTGCAAATGCAGAGAGACGACAGTGAATAAGACAGATGCTCTTCCTGCTCTTGGGAACCCATATTATCAGAATACTGAATCTCTTTGTACTTTAATCGCTGTTTTCAGAAATACTTGCCTATTTTATTAATTAATTTTCAAAGTGTTTACTTTTTAAATAAACTAGGGTATACTTTTTCTCTTTAAAACAATAGTATGATTAGTTGCATATATGTACGCTTACATCAACTTAAAAATTCTCTTAGATTATGCATGCTTCATTTCTCCTGTCACCTATATTTTGTTCCATGATCTTATTTCTCAAATGTTCTCATTTTCAAAGCAATTCTGGTTTACACCATTTTTAACACTCTCATAGAACCTGAAGAATAATTCTGTCTTCAGGGTCACTGTGCTTGTTTATAAGCAATAAACAAAGGCACAGATATAGATTTTCCTATGTTCACTATCTGTTAAGTTGATATTCATCTGTTGTGAATCTCTGTTCTCTTTGTTACATTATGTTTCTTTCTGCAATGGCAAAAGTGTCAGGAAAAACATCATTTTTTTTCACTCTTTCCTCCAAACACCTGCACAGAACTCTTGAGCCGAGATCAAAGAGAATGTAATCTATTAGAGTGTGATAAGCAATGAGCCATGTCACCCCAGCACCTGCCTTCCATTACCCCGCAGATCCACACATTGAAGAGCTCGACAAATTGAAGAGCAAAAAGAGCTAGAGATTGAAATTGGGAGAAATAATCATAGAAACAGAAAAAATAAACGAGAAGTGAGGAGAAAGAACCAAAACAGAACTAATTGTCCTGTTACTCCTCATAAAATGTGGCTTGGATAATAATCAACAGACAACATGTTCTCCCTTATAAATGACTATTAGAGACCTACCCTGGCATTTGGTCTTGTTGTGAAAGGTGCTTCTTTTTTTCCTTCTCGAAGGCTAAACTACTGGAGTCCTGGCTTCATTTTATTTCTTGTTGGGTTTCCACCTGCACATTTTAGGCCTTTTCCCCTCACACAAGCATTAATAGACGGGCCCTATTCACCAGATGTCATCTTCCTTATACTTGCTTATTATTCTTTTCACATTACCTTGAACCATGAGATTTATTTCCTTTTCCTTTCTCTAAGCCTATCTATTATTTTCCTTTGTAGAAAATCAACATCAATTCATCCTTCAAACACTAGAGCTTAAAATTCTCGCAGTTAAGATGCTTTATATTAAAGGAGAGAAAAATCCACCAAACAAGAGCAGACTGGAGCAAGGGCAGGGATGCTGGCTCCTTTTCAGGAAGTAGTTAAAGTAGAGGCTGTGGACAACTTTAGCTGAAAAAGAAGCTGCATGGAGAAGCCCTCTTCCAATCAAGTGAAAGTCTCTTAAGTGTTTAGGCACAATGGTCCTCATTAGAGCAATTTGCTGACTCCACCCCTCACACACTTTACCACTCCACTTAGAAAACATACTTTACCCCAACGCAAGGAAAAACAAGAACTGACATGTCTTCGGTGAGGTGCAACACAAATGCACCAAAGAGGACCTTCTGGCCATGAGGAAGTCTTCAGATAATTGACCTACAATGTGCCATTACCACACCACAGAGCAACTGGAAGCAGCTACCCAGACGCTCACTCTCTAAATGAGTTCATGGCATCTCGGAACCTCAAAGAAGCTGAACTCTTCTTGGAGATTTCCATTAGTCTTTGGCATAACTTCTTTGTGAACTCCAGATAGAAATAATCCAAAGAAGGAAATGACAAAATAAAGCCATAAACATAACAAGTAGTGTATATACTTGATATAAAAATGTTTCACTCAGATATTTCATTTGGAGAAGTAGAAGTTTCTACTCTTTTCTTTTCTCCCAATAACCCTCAGCCTGAGAACAGGGAGGTACAGCACACAGGCTGACCCTGGCCGTGGACTGTGGGGCCCCAGCAAGACCTCCTGACAGTCTGATCCCACCTCTGCAATTGCACATCCTCAGCCAAAAAGCTTCAAAAGCCACTCAAGTGTCCAGCGGTGCTGGTGCCTCTCAGCAGGTGGTAGAACAGATGCTGCATGCAGTCAGACCCCGTTCCTTCTTCTCCTGATTCTGCCATTCCTTGCCTGTGGTGTGGCCATGCACTTACTCTTTGTTTCCTTTATTTCTCCCCCATGGTTCTGGGGATTGAACCGGGGCGTCCTGCTCCCAGCCCAAGTGCTCTACCACTGAGCCACAGCCACAACCCCAGGACTTAGCCTTTCTAATCCTCAGGACCCTCTTCTCAAGCTACGATGACAGCATCATCCATGTTCTGGGACTGCTCTTGGTAGTCCCTGAGACGCTGCCTTATAGTACTGATCTAATGCCTGGCACCCAATTGCTCAGCCACCAGCAACCACTGTTATCACTGCTATGATTACCCAGGTCAGCTCTGCTCTCTTAGGGAGGGGTTTGGAAGCTGAGATTAAGGTTCACATGCAGATGATTTTGTTGACCCATCTTGGATGGTTCATGAGAAGTGGTGGTGAAGGCTTACAGAAAGTCAGTTTATGTTCAAGGAGATTTTATTGAACCTGAAGTACAGCTTCCTCCCCTATAAAATGGGGCTAATGAGAATCTATCTTGGATGGTTCTTTGGAGTATGACATGAGATGAGATAATGCCTACAGATCTGTTAGCATGCCCAGGATGTGGCACACAGTAAGTGGTGAAAGTTGATGGTTATAGGTATTTTCTTTAAAACAGAGAATGATGTCATATGATGTCTTTTCCAGTAAAGCATTATATCTTTTTTATGTAGTGCTGGTAAGAACAGAATTTTTCACCAATTTATTCTCTTTTTTGGTCTTATATTTTGTTAATTATTATTTTAATTACACAGATTTATGTGGTACAGTGTGATAATTTAATTCATATATACAGTGGGTAATGACAAAATCATGACAGTTCACAAAAACCTATTATATGTTTGATGAAAAACCTGGAAGAGCTAAAAGTCTCCAAACACAAGGTAATGTAAGAAGATGGAAACATTACCCTAATTTGTTCAGTACATATTATATACATGCATTGAAATGTCACTCTATACCTCAAAGCCTCATAAATATGTACACTTATTGCATATTAAGCAAATATAAATTTTAATAATTAAGAAGACAAAAATAAATGTTCACTACTTTCAGGTAGAAAAACCTGCTACTTCTATACCTCTAACCCTGGATTCATCTAAGGAAATAAATAATATGCTACTAAACTCATAGATTCATCTGTGATCTGATAATTTTGAGACAAAATCTGAATGAGAGAGGAAGTGTAACATTAAGTTTGTGAAAAATTAAGAAAGAAGGAGAAGGAAGCTTGCAGGCTCGGGATGGGGATCCAGAGCCCACAGCTGAGTTAGCACAGCAAGGATGCAAGAGGACCCAGGAGCAGGGGAGAGTGGGGCAGGCGAGCAGGCAGAGGCCTTCAGGAAGGTTGAGCTTCCCCTAGGGTACGCAATGGGCTCTTAGCCAACCCAAGATCTGGAGGGCCAGGTGTGGACCCTGTTGCCTTGGAGGTCACACAGGATGGAAACTCAACACATACATGTAACACTTCTATAAGCCACTTAAACCTGCTGTGTAAATATTGAGGTTTTTGTACACCTTAATAAGCCTTGGGTATGTATACCTATGTGTAAACAGTCAAATCACATTCAGAATTTAAATAGTTCCATAGCGAAATTTAAATTCAGAGACCTTGCTTATGACACTGGTTTTCCACTACCCACAGAGATGACATCTGTGGACCTCAAGTTTTCCTTGGCAAAATAAAAAATATCAGACTAAATGACTAACAGGTCTGTTACTAACTTATCTATAGTTCTAACTTCCTTCTCTGGAAAGGATAACATGAACAAAATGAGAAGAAAAATAATTATGGAGGTAAAAATGACATGCAGCTTTAAAAATCATATAAAAAATCAAGCACTGGAATTTTGCATTTTTGGCATATATATAAATACACATAAACATTAAATAACAGACATAATTAAATATTGCATATATCACATTAAAAAATCATTGTCAAATCCATGCATATTTTTGATGGACTACCAAGTAAGACTTCAAACAAAAGTTGTCCCAGCCAAAATAGAATAAATACACATACATATACATACATATGTATGTGTGTGTGTATATATACATACATATATATATACATACATATATGTGTGTGTGTATATATATAATATATTTTATATATACATACACACACACACACATATATATAAAAATGTGTGTATGTCTATATAGCAGGGCTGTCTTCCCATCCCATCCCACCCACCTTGTCTAACAAAGTAAGGTCATTTGTCAGAGCCCCTTCAGGATCTTAACACTGCAGGGATACAGGGATTTCTTGTAAGGCTTAATAATTTAAATCATTGTCAGTTCTTCCTTTTGGATAGGCTATCAATTGGGAATAGTCATAAAATCTTCTTTAGTTCAATCAGTTTTAACCTTGATATGAGCTTATAGACAGGAATATAAGGATGTTCACCTCAAGCAACCAACAGGTTGGATTCATCACTAGACCTCCTTTGGGTTGTCATACAACCTGCCCACACAGCAGGAGCGAGCACAACACGTGCACATATGGACTAAAGTTACTATCCACCCCTCACGTGACCGTGTGGGTTATGGACAATAATTATATGGATGTTCTACAGGAGAGTAACAGTTTCTACAACTCAAACACTTTAAATCCTGTTTTTGTTCTTTTAGAAAATAGGGCTAGAATAAACATGATCAACCCTGGCCTGAAAAACTAAACCAATATCTTGTTATAGTATCGCATATTAGCATTTTGCAATGCTACATCTAATTGCTTCTCTAAAACAGTCCCAGTTCTACCTAGGTAAGGTCAAGAATTCCCTATTTGTCTTCAGGGGATAGAGGCACTCTGCTCATTGATATCAAACACCAGTGTTCAACTTTTCAGAGTCCTGGTCATGAGAAAACAGGCATTAGGAAGGTTCAAGTCAAAGAGCATTTTCTAATTGTGAGGACATAGTCCAGACAATGTTGAGCAAAAGAAGTACACCTGTGTGAATTCTGAGAGAAAGGGAGTTGGAACAAAGCACTTAGCTACTGGGGCAAATGAAGCAGAGGCAACAGAGCCTCCTACGGAAAAAGAATTACTAGTGCAAACAGAAGAAGAAAGGAAAGCAAGACATGTGACATGAGGAGCATGGCTCCAAGAACATTCTAGTAGATATCTTACTAACTGATGTTGATAAGATGCTCCAAGACTTCCTGTTCAGTAGATGACTTTTAAGTCATTTTCACATATAAGAGATATTCAGAAATGTGAAACTAAAAAACCAGCATGCCTTTAGATTTCTGCAATTTCACATTTTTACAAGGTGTCCTGATTAAAGTATCCAGGAATCTCTTCATCTTGATGATTTATGATGGTACTGCAAGAGTTTATGAAGCATTTCTTTGATCCTTTAGAGTGTACCACTCAGCAAAATTTCAATATTTGCTTTTCAGAAATAAACCATCCTTTTTCTGAGGTTTTGATTTAATTCAAGTGCTACTGACATTATTATTCAAATTGTGAGCAATAATTCAAATATAGTTTTGAAGTTCAGAGGTGTATGATTTGCATGAATATGCCTAGTAATGCTATGACAGCACATCCCTCTCCATGTCTGCCTCTGGCAATGACCGAAGGTCAATTTCAGGTTTATGTTTAGAATACAGTTGGGACACAGGGTTATGAGAGGATTTTGAAATCCCAGCTTAGACTTGGCAAAGAGAGTCCTAACATTTTCTATACAAACAAATGAAATGCCAGAGCAGAGTCCCAATGTCAGAGCTTTTGAAAGAAATCTAGCTTGGCTCAACCAGAGTTAGCTGAGAGTGTTGAGATGAATTGACCTATAAATAAAATGCTCTCTACAAATAGTCAGTGAGGCCAAAGAGAAATTAAAATGAGTTTTAGTGGCTGACCTTAGTTGCCTACTGGACAATTGTGGGAAAGTAATCAGTATTATCTGAGCATAGCATGTAGAATAATGACCATTGCTAGTACAAAGTCACCAAGTAGTTTTAGATTTACTTAGTTATTTAAACACAGAATCATCACAGGAAAAAAAATGGAAAAGATATTGAAAGTCACAGCTCATTTTAACAATGTTTTAGATGAGGAGTTGTTCAGGCTTGTTTCAATTAACACTCCCTATGTCTGAATCTTTAGAGTTATAACACTTTTTCAAAAAAAAATTTAAGTGCAATTTATTTAACATGAAATCTACCTTCTTTGTAAACCATCCCAGAAGTTTGGATAAATGCAAAAGTTGGGAAACCACCAGCCTTTTCAGGTCCTAGAACAATCCTGTCACTCCACAGCATTCTTCTGGACACATCTGCAGTGAGCCACTGCCCCCTTCCCATGTCCTGGAAATTCCCATCAATTTTCTGTCTCTTTAGCTTTACCTTTGCAGTCTATATTTTAATAGCAGGAAAATTGCACCTGTTTTCCAAGATGTTTGGAGATAATAACTGCAAAAATTAGTGCATATACTTTACCTATAAGGCAATTTCCTAAATGTGCACAAGTGAAATTCAAGGCTGAGCCTCTTATTTGCTACTGGAATAGCCCCCTCCTCTCCCTGCCCCACTGCTGTACCCAAGATGGGAGAAAGGCATTTCTGTGCTCTTGGCAGAAAAGTCCAATACTCCTACAAACTGATGCTTTAAATATCTGCTCAACGTTTATCAGAGCAAGAGCCCAGAACCTAGTTGAGGGCACAGGCAGGCAAGGAGGCTGCTGCAAGGCAGAACATTTGCTCCCTTCATTGTCCATGCAAGCAAAGAAACATGCAGGAATTGACCAAGAGTTTTGGGGTTTTACAATCTTTGCTGTTAGAGCTTTGCTTGTTATAGTCCACTTCAGTCAGTTTACCCAAGAATAATTTTAATATATCTAGCTTTCTATGTATTTAGAATCCTTTGATTTTGATGGATGCTTTTTCTTCTTCACTTTACACTTTCAGGCATATATTATTATTCAGTGTTCCACGAGATGGTCCAGTGTCCTTTCTCTGTCCAGTCACCTCTATTCCTCACCCAGGGATGTCAGCAAGCCCCGAGAATCCCATGCATTTGAGGAGTGTCATCTTCTCCTCCAACTGTAGGGCAGTATGGGGAGGGGGTGAACAGTGGTGTGGGAGGACCATGTCACCATGAGAGAGGAGAGGTGGGGACAGTACAGCCAGAACCTGAGAACCAGAACTGACCCTTCCATGAAGCTCTCATAGAGAAACAATATAAACTGTGTTTGGATTTTTACACTCTAATAATACAACACATTCAGGTATTTTTTCATGTCTTCTTCCGTCCAGTAATCACTGAGTGCTGGCTGTGTTTCAAACACTGTACTAGTTACTGGGTGCTTTCTTTGCCCTCAGAGTGTGCAGGTTAACTGAGAGTAAATTAGCCCCTGTAAACTGGGTTGAGATCCTGTCACTCTTTGTTATTTCCTATGGCAATTGGGTATCTAGTTGAAGTTCCAAGCAGTAGATTTGCAAATACACTTTGGTAATCCCAGAACTATTTTTCAATTTGGCATTGCTTGCATATTCGAAATGAACAACTACTCCTCTATTAATCATTAATATATCTCATTTCTGTTGAATTGAAATGCCATTGCTTTAATTGGAGTGAGGGACAGAAAAGTTGATTGCTATCACTGAGTACTGGGTTTAAGAAATTCCCTTTCCCTTGGCTCTGATATGTGCCACACAACATTGAACAAAAAGAAACAAAACACTAGTATTAAATTCAACTTGTTTGCTTCTTCTTTCTCCACAAATTAGAAATGGAAGCTTGTCAGCAACATTGGGTGATTGGTTGCATTTTAATACTCAGTGTCTAATGACTGGCATGTGATAAATCTCTCATTAAAATATTCATGAATAATCAGATTAAATGTCACATCTCCAAAGAAAGATCTTCTGATCAAGGGTAACATCAGTTAATTTCTTTATTTGTTTGTAGAGCACTATTAAAGTGGAAGCAATCAGTATGAAAAACCTCTCTACTGGTGTGTGAATTACATATAAATTAAGTGTTGTCTTGCACTTGGAAGAGCAGAGAGAAATCTGAAAATACTACCTTTTCTATTTTTAAAAAATAGATCAGATCAGTTTTCATTAATGTTCTAATCATTTCCCTCACCAATACACTACTTCTGCATTGAGTGTAAGCATTCTTCTAACTGAAGATTAAGGATCTCCGGTTTTCCAAAAGATGGAGAATAGATTCCCTCTGGATAATCAAGTATTTTTGTAACAAGGGAATTGCAATACCATAATCTTATATTGAAGAGTTAGTTTCATTGAAAATCTTTGTACTTAGCTGATTTGTAGCAATGTGCATAAGGAGAAAACTGAAGAAATTACAAAGGAGGTGGGTGGAAGGTCTGAAACTGGTGTGGGAGTCTTGAACAAAGGCATGCCACATTATTTGTTGGGAAGTAAAATGTTCCTCTGCATTGACCCATGAGATGCTTTTGATATAAGGTCAAACCCACTGTAGACAACCTTTCAAAAGGTGGCAAAAGGAGAAATGGAGGAAATGTCCCTCATCTCCTTTTGAGGGAACTCAAAAATTATGCTTCGGTTTTCCCTACAACACAGATATATAGTTATCTCTGGGTATCTGAGGCCAACTGGCTCCAGTAATTCCTGGAGCATCAAATTCCACAGATCCTAAAATCTTCTAGAATGTGATGTAGTATTTGCATATAACCATGCACATCCTCCTGTAAATTTTAAATCATCTGCATTTTTAAAAAATTGACAATACCAAATTCAAAGCAATGCTGTGTAAACAGTTATTACACTGTATTATTTAAGGAATAATGACAGGGAAAAATGCCTGGATGTGTTCAGTACAGATTTAGCCATCATGGGTCTCACTACGTAATGCATGATGGACATGTGAGACCAACAATGCTGAGAGGAGGGCTGCAGGGACACTGAGGCTCCGTGATGTAAGGGGAAGCCCCTGCGGCTGAGCCCACACGTCTTCATGAGTGTAGACTCAGCACAGTGCTTGATGCATGGCAAATTCAAGTTTTGCTTTTGGAAACTTGCTGGAATTTATTTTACAAATCTTTTCAGTGGATGGATGAATCTTCTGATGCAAAACTTGAGGATACAGTGGACCAACTCTAACTTTCCAATGCACCATTCTCATATATATTGTTAGTCAAGATTTTATTTTTCATTTATCCCTAAAGGTTATTGATACCAAAATTTGCATGCTGTGTAGATAATAGTGGCATTTATAAAAGCAATTTATTATGGAATTATATGATGGCCTATCGTGTAGCTTGTGATTAACTTCATACTAACATCAAAGTCATATGGCATCCTCACCATTTGCTGAACAAAGCTATCTCCTTATGTCATTTACTGTAGATTAATTTGTGATTTGGCAGAAATGTGGTAGAACACTACCTCTTCTCAGACATAGAAATGTATTAACCTCGCTAATTTTCGCCTTCCTTCCATTAACACACAGTGTGCCTGGTTCTGCAGCCAAAAGGCCTCTGCTCCCAATACTCCTGACTTATTGTGTGTGTGGAAGATTTGGTGGACCTTGAGTTTAGGAATGCATCTAGCCTCAAAAGTATCACACATAAATATTCCTCATAAATATTTCTAGGTGGATGCTCCCCACTGGAAAGAAAAAATGCATTTATGTTGTAAAACCAGAGGTCATTATTCATTAGAGGGGAAAAGAAAAAAGAAAAGAAAAAAGTTTGCTTTATTTCAGGAACACTGCTTTTTTTTTCTTCCTGATATTGTAGAGTGCTTTCTCTCTCTGAATTCAACTATTCTTCTAATTATTTTTATTTTGTTGTTTTGCTTACATATTTTCCTATGGATATATTCAGGTAAGTAACCATCTAATTTTTACCAAAGCAGCTTACACAAAATGCTAATTCATGTAATGGTTAAATGGCTAATTCATGTAATGGTTAAATCTTTGACTAAAATTCTAGAGTCTTAATGAATTCTAACATGGCTTTCAATAATATATCATAGATTATATTTTTACATTCTTTATAACTATACTATTGTTTGTAACTTTATATTCTTCAATTGCATTTAAAAATAATGTCCCTTAAAATTATAAACCAACATTTAGTAATAAATTGTAAAAATTATAAATTTTGATCAACAGGCAAAATTTTTAAAAAGACTTCTGGATTATATGTATCATCATAAACTACAGTTATGTTCTTATCCATTCAATTATTGTCTAGAAATGTTGAATTTTAAATTGTTAACTTTAAAACATTCATTGGATAATCACTCTCTCAGTTTTCAATAGTTCATATACTAAAATGAGATCTTCTAAAACACATGTCGAGGTTACTTAAGCCTGAATAGATTATAAATTCTCACTGCTTCTAAACTTACCATCACTGGATGCCAACATATTTGAGACATTTTATATTTAGTTCTGAAATTTTCATTTGCTATATTGTGTTGCTCAGATTTTTTAACATCACTTTTCCCCGAATGTAAAATAAGAAAACTGTATTTATATGAGATGAAAGTTGCAACTTCTTTTTTTATTTCAAACACCAAAAACATTTGCATAGGAATGGTTGGGAATAGTTTTGAGGGAATTTATCAACAAAACCATGATCACTAAATTTCACATAGGTTTCCTGATTAAGCCAAACTTTTTCCTATTCAGACAATCAAGATCCCTCCTTCACTGGAGGGAACTGAAGCACAAGTCCGTGGTCACCTCAACCAAAGCTCCATCTGTCTTATTTGCAGAATATCATTGTTGCGACTAAGGCCCTTGATACAGTAAGCACAGCATTTAAGTTGACTGAGTATGTCTTAGATCAATTATCAATTTTTAAATGAAATTTTAAAAATCCTTTCTAAAATTCTACAAACAGACTTTAAATAATCTTTTGTTTGTCAGATTTGGAAGATATGTAGTTGATGAAATAGCAACGCCCACAGATATATTTAATATATCCACAGATATATTTTGGAGATGGATCACATGAGTTTGTACATGAGTGAGCAATTAAAGTTAAAAATTACCAGCCAGTATTTAGTTTCCTATGAGATCATTTAAGAATCAGCTGGATCTTAAAAACCCACAGGCTCAGTATGATCCAATAGTGTGCAGCATGGTTGTGCATTGGATTGTTCTTGTCAGAACTCTAATAAAAACCTTTGCAACCTAGACAGATAAGACCCAAAAGAATTTTGAAGAGAATAAGCAACTTACTTGTGAGGAACTACTGAGGAATCAGGAACCATTTCTCTTAGTTTGTAAATCCATTTTAAAGACAGTGCTTGATATTTATCAAGTGTTCCACAGGTGCTTGGGTAGAAGAGGGTGCAGATGTGTCTTGGAACAGAACTGCAAGGACCGGGCAGTGGGTTGGGTATAGATATCCGCAGTGTCAGACATTCAAGTCATCAACCATGTCCACCAATGAAATGAGCCCAGAACACCTATGATTCTGGCAGAATTTAACTTTGAAAATATTAATCTCACCCTCTTCAAATTCTTTCCACGTGGTTGACTTAAATTGACTATCTCTATTTCATCTCTGTTTTCACTTTAATATAGCCTTAGAAATTTATATTTGAAATCAGAGTATCCAATGCATTGCATGGTTCAATTTATTTATAGAAAATTTTTCCTAGCTCTCTAGGATCTATCTCTTCTCAAAATATGAAAGCTAATATAATACAATATTTATTTTTCCCTGATGAGCTCATCACCATTGCATTTCCTATGTTAACAGTTGAGTGAAGTTTCTGCATGGACTGTTCTAAAAAAAATAGTGTCCTGATTTGTTTCTGTTGCTATTAGTTGTGTGCAGTACAATAAAGCTTTAAGATTATTCAAGTAATAAATAATTAACAAAAAATTGTCATATACAGCTGATTTTATAGTTTCACTATCTGCAAAGAACTCAACAAATGTATCATTGATGATGATTATCAAGGTTTTATCATGATTATCATGATTATCAATGGAAATTTTAAATAATCAAGGGGTATGTTTTTCTTTCAGGAAATATAAGGGCATACATTCTTTGGAGTAGAAATTCCATTATTTAAAATATTGTGCCCACTAACATACCACAGATACTATTGAAGAAATACATGTAGGAAAACTTTTCAAATGTTCTGTAATATTTTAAATATGTATTTCTGATAAAGTTATAGCACTTTAAGTGCCTTTTAAAAAATGCCATGTAAATAGAAAATGTTGACACCCTATGAGTTTAGCAGATTATTGAAATTATTTAGCAAATGATATGACAAAGACTAAATCTGTCATGCCCACATTAGCCCTTGAGTTTTTAGTGTGAAATCACACGCATACACATACACACACACGAGATGACTACATCCAGCTGATTAATACATGCAGTACTTCACATAGTTTTCACTTTTTGGTGTGAACACTTTACATTCACTCTCATCATGTTGTTCAGACTACCTCTTGAACCTCTTCCTCCCATCTAAATGCCATTGTACCCTTTGACCAACTTCTCTGCCCCACCTCCAACTACTTCATCCCAAGTCACCACTATTCTACCCTCTACTTTGGAGGTCAGCTTTTTTTTTTCTCTCTTTCTCTTTTTCTTTATCTCTGTCCTTCCTTCCTTCCTCCCCTCTCTCTCTCTCTCTCTCTCTCTTTTTAAATTCCCCATCTGAGTGACAAAGTGCTCTAAGATTTTCATGGGTCAGTGTGACCCTCTGGCTCTTAAGTTACAAAATGTTCTACTCTAGATTTCTTCACATCTTGTCTCCTCTTGAGAGACCATATTGTCTGAATTGGGAGAAAAAGAGTGGCTTGAACCAAGCTCAGTCTGAGGAGCTACTTTCTGCTTAAAGCAAGTGGGAAAGACACCTGGTATGAGCACACAAGCAGCTCACAGCATTTCCACACAGGACAGGTAAAGTCTCTTGGGAAGGGATGGGCGAAATATTATTGTATAAATAATCACACATATATGTTCACATACTCATTCACAAACACACATAAATTTCTGTATACATAATGTCTGCTTTCCCAAATGAAACAGAATGACAAAACTGAGGAATTAAAACCAAATCTAAAACCAGCCGGGTTGTGCAAAAAGAAGGAAACAGGAGAAATTGTTACTCGTCCATTTTGCCCCATAAGGTGATTCCATGTAGTTGGAAAAAAAAAAAACAAAAACTTCTACATTTCTAAGTGCATTTGTTTTAGATATATAAAATGTTTTTGATCTGAATAGTGAAGTTGGTTAGAAGAATATTATAACTCTACCTCAAATCATGATGAGATAATAATAATGCCCTTAAATAACAGGTTGAAAAATTTATGCTGTAAAGGTCATTGCATATAATTTTAAAATTCCCTGACTTAAAATTAAAATTCCACTCTCAATGTTAGTAAAGCCAGCTTTCTACAAAGTTTTTCAAGAATTGGACATTATAGGAGAATGATACAAAGAGGTAATTATTATAATCAACATATCTCAAAACTTCGGCTTGGAAATCTTTTACTCAGTCTTTTAGTTCTGACCAATGACGTATTTTTTCCTAGTTATGGTACAAATTTTCTTTCTTTTGCATGATCAGTCAGCTTTCCTCTGATCAACTATTCAGTTAACATGAAGTGATATGCATTTTCATACATAATGCATAATATACCAACCAGTCAATTAAGGAAAGTAATGAAAACAAGCCTGAAAAGAGAAAAGCAGCACAGACCTGTGGAGGTACACATGACCTGAAGGATCTGAGGCTGCAAAGTGGCTTCCCCTATTGGCCTGTGAGGCCATAACAAGCTTGTTGTGACACCATGGGAATGAGATAAACAGCCAGAGAAAGCACCAGGGCCTCATTTACAAATGCCAAAAAAATTGAGCTCTTCTAATATTATAGCTATGAATTCAATGAAGGTAGTATCTAAGAAACAAAAGTATTTCAATTTTTTATACCTTTGATCTAGTCTTTTAATCTTTTATGACTTTAGTTTTGTATATACAACTAAATTATTAAGAAAAATATTCTTTAATGTCTAACTCTAACTAGACAGGCATTTATAATCCAGTAAATAATTACTTTTTATGTTTTGGATGCCTATTTCAACCATATGTTAAAACCTGTGATTTCATCTCATTCTTGATGAGCTGTTTTGTTTTACATGATTATGTTCCTAATCTTGTGTCATTCCTCAATGTTTTATGGAATACTGATTTGTTGGCTTTTCATCACTGTGATCAAAATACCTGATAAGAACAACTGAGAAGAGAAAGAGTTTATTTTGGTCTCAATAGTTTCAGAGGTTTCCGTACACAGTCCACAGGCTCCACTGTTCTGGGCCTGAGGTGAGGCAGAACATCATGGCGCGAGGGCATAGTGGAGGAAAGCTACTCAGCTCATAGCAGCCAGGAAAAGCAAGCAAGCAAGGTGATGGGGACAAAATATAAACCCCAAAGGCATTGTGTCAGTGACCTACTTCTATTAGCCATATCCTCCTGAACATAATTTCTACCCATTTAAATTATTAATCCATCAAATGGATGAATCCACTGTCTATGTTATAGCTCTCATGATCTAATCATTTGACCTCTGAACATTCTTACATGGCCTATGATTAGATTTTGGATGTCATATCATATTCAAACCATAACAGTTGGTTTTATATGTTTTCATATTACTAGGAAAGTTCCCTCTCCTGATTTTTCTTGACATTGCTCGCTTATTGTTGCATGTGAAAAAAAAAAATCTTGTTTTCCCCAAAATTCCCTTTTAAGATTCTTGTTTGGTTTAAATTCATTCAATACATTAATGAATAGCATTGACATTTATAACATATTTCCCTATGGGAAATACAAAAATCATGCACATGTGTGGTTGTAGAGTACAAAGATTTTTTTTAAATTTTTTGAATTCATCTACCTAGGCACCATCTTTAATATTGGCTCCCAGGCTCTTGCTTCTGCTAGACTTCTTGACCCTGGAGTACTTGATGGTATGGAGCATATCCCTCCTTCCTCCTCAGCTATCCACTTGTTCTTGTATAATTCCCAGGCAGTGTCATTAGGGAGAAACATCAAGTAGCATTCTTCACACAGGAATTCATAATCCCTTTCTCCTGTCTCGTGTTCCACTACAGGTTCAGACAGGAAAATGCCATCATACTACAAGATAACCACTGTTCATTCTCCTTTTGTTCACTTGGTAAAGGGAAATTTGATTCTTAAAGTCTAATTTTCTAAACAAATCCCTAGCATAATGATGCCTTATAAATGATTATATAAGAAAAAAAAGTGTGACTATAAGAAAAAAAAATTCTTGCTTAATCTTTCTAGATTTTGTGAAGTGGAAGGGGTCTGTCATGTTATTTAGGGAGAATAGTTCTCTGGCTGTTATCTTAGTAGTGTGGCATTTTATCCATAAAGGCATCTATGATTTAGAAGTCTGTCAAAAATTATTTAAATGAAGTCTCAGAGAAGAAGTTCTTAAAGTAATGCCAGATACTGAGCATTAAAGGTTTGCAACAGTCAAATTTATATTTTTAAGATATGCATTTATGTGAGTTTGCAATTTTGTATGCATGCACAAATATGTACATATATACATGGTTTAGAGGAATATGTATATATTTCTAAGGTCCTCAAGAGAAATTATGAACCCAAGCACTAAATACCATAAAGGTTTCTCTCAAAGAGGTTTTAGGTTTTTTCAGCCAACAATGCTTGTGAAATATTCACAAATTTTAGATCTTGCTAGAGTTTTACTGTCTATCTGACTATATTCCAAAGCAATGTTTACTTTTCATGAATGTCAAAAATAACAATCAACTTTTTGAAAAAGCACAGTAACATAAGGTTAATATTGATCATGAAATTTCATTGTCCCGTCAGCATTTAGAAAATATTGATGGAGAATATGAACACTGAATACATTGAGATTTTATTATTAATCTTAATCTATATAGGTACATAAACATATGCTTCCTACTACAAAGTATTCAAATCATATAGTTCTTTATTTTTAATCTTAAAGCCAAATTAGTAACTCTGAGGTAGAATATTTGATAATGGTGTATCTCTGAATGTTTTCTGGATTCCAATCACTAAAGCTTGTACAATTGTATACTTATTATTTATGGGTACCCACAAATCAGACCCCTCCAAAGGAATAAGAGATATATGTGTGACTATTTGATTGGCAAACTAATACTTTTTATTTTCATTCAATATAAATAAGATTTTATGCACCTTGACAACAAAAATACTTGCTTAGAATTATAAATTTGCCTTCATAAATAACTGGACATTTTTAGAAAAGCAAAAATTCCTATTGCTAATGGGTTTCTTTGTGAGTATTTACTGCCTTTAGATATGGCAGTTCATTTGTTTTTGGTTTTGTGTGTGTGCAAATATGCAACTACTGCTTCAATTAGATAAAGTATCACAAGTTTAAAGCTTTGAAACTGGAATTAGAATTTGAACAAAAGTACAATTATATCTTTCAGAAGAAATGAGAAATGATTCATCCATTTCCTATCTAGTGTAAGGAAAATAAATAACCTTTCATCATTGCATATGTAGCTCAGGAGATATGTTTTGTTAGTGTGGCATTGCAGCTAATAAGGTAGGGTTCTTATGCAGCTTCATATTTCCGGTAGCATCTAGTTTTTGTGAGTACACTGGGAATAAATTATTCCTTTGTAGGAGAATTCATTACCAGTAGTTGATAGCTCATGGCTGAATTACTTATGGGAATTATGGAAACCATATTTTTCTGAAATTAAAAAAAAATGGGTCTTCTCAAAAGCAACCTTTTGTTGCCATGTTAACAACCAAATAATTGTTTTGGAATATTTATTGCCTCATATATCTTTGCCAGTCTTTGCTTTCAATTGCATTTTGGAATTTTAAAAATTATTCATTTGGAAGAAAATACTCCTCAATTTGATAAATGAAACTTGGCCAAATACTCAGAATTTGCAACTCACACACCAAAGAGAGGCTGTTAATTTGAAAACAAATATTTACATTCAAATACTAGGCCAATGTATTACACTGGAAACATTCTAGGTGTCTTCATCCTTGTTTTTCAATTTTAATTTTTGGGGTAAAGGAAGACGTGTCCTTAGGCCATTTATTTCGGATCCTATAACACAAAATTCTTCTTTTTTCCCCAAGTATTCTTTTAAAACACTCTAATTCTTTTTAACATCTCTATATTCTCCCCCCAAATTGGTTTCCTCTTCTAGATTCATATCCTTTTCCTCCATTACTCCTGTATTTGGTTCTCCACTGGGTAATTAATAATAAATCACTACCATCTATGACTCCTTTCTTTTCTCACCATATGTAGTAACCTTCTGAGTGATGCATTTTAATTTCTATACTGTAATATTCAAAGTAGACTAATAATATATGAACATATATTAGTTCATATATGCCAAACATGTCCTGCCAAAGTTCTCATGTGAATATACTTGAAAACCTAATTAACATGACTCCTATCTTTACTTATCTATTTATTTTCATCTATGCCATTTGTTGGTGAGGATAATTTCTCTCTTTTCCTTTTCGGGATCTACATGAGTTATCTTTGGACTTAATGTGGCAAACATTATTTGTTACTAAGTAATGGAAGAGGAATTTTTTTTTAATTATTTTGCAAGATAAAACTAACAGGATGTTGAAAAAACATTCCATGTTCATGGGTTAGAAGAATCGATGTCGCTAAATATCAATTATTTTTACATTAATCTATACTTTCAACACAATCTCAGCAAGTTCTCCATCAGTAAACTGTATCTAATATTCATGTAATGAGGAAAAAGGTATAGAATAGCCAATAAATATGCATGATGTTGGGCATTTTCCCACATGTTCCTCTCTGTTATCTACACACTTTCTTTGATGAAGTATCTGTCCAAATATTCTGTTTAGTAATTGGTTTCTTTTCCTTTGGCTGAGTTTTTAGGGTTCTTTCTTTAATTTGGGCATACAGACATGAACAGGATATGCCTTGCAAGTATTTTCTCCCTGTCTGTTCTCTGCTTTTTAATTCTCCTAGCAGTGTCATTTGAAGACTCAGAAATTTAAGCCCATCTTACTAATTCCCCTGCCATGGATGATGCTGTTGTGCTAAAAAGCTCATTTCCATATCCGAGGTGACCTAGAGCATCTCTTTCTTTTCTTCTAAGTGGCTTATGGTTTACACTTTATATTTAGGTCTGTTATCCATTCTTAGTTACTGTTTTATGGAAGGCATATGGTCTATACCTATGCTGATTTTTTAAACCTGTGAGATCCAGTCTATTTTTGAACTGCCTTTAACCAAAGAGGAAAGATTATCCCTTCTCTGTTGTATTGCATTTATCACAGATCAGTTGATTGTGTGGGTTTATTTCTGGGCTTGCCATTCTGTTTCTTTGTTCTATGTGTCTGTTCCTTTGCCAGGAAGTACAAAGACTGGCACTTTGCACTTCATAATCTGGATTACTGTATCTTTACATTCTGTCTTGCAAACTAGTAGTATGAGTCAACTTTCTTCTGTTCAGTATAACATCACATGTCATTAAGTTAGTGCATGTTAAAAGAACCGTGAGACACATCTACATAGCCACTGCAATGCTTACCCTCAAAAAACCTGAGAATTCCAACTCCTAGTGAGAAAAAAGAGCAATAGGAGTTTATATTCCTTGTTGGTGGGACTACAAAGGACATTGCCATTGCAAGACAATGTGGCAGCTTCTTACAAATCTCAACATTGTCTTATGAGGTTCAGCAGTTACAAGCCTTTCCATTTACCCAGTTGAACTGGAAACCTATGTGTGTATACACACACACACACTACTGAGAATGCTGACAGCAGTTTAGTTTCTGGAGAAAACCTGGAAGCAACCAAGATATGCTCTCACAGATGAGTAAATAAACTAACCCAATTCAATGGCAGGTAAATACATAAATAAGATGTGCAGCAACATGAATATGTATTAAATGTATATGATCAGATTTAAAAAGGCAATCTGAGAAGGTAATATGATTAATGATTCCTTTTGTATGACACTCTTGAAAAGACAGAACTGCAGAGGGTTTGGGAGGGGGCTGAATGGGTACAACAAAGGCCTTTTTGGAGGACAATGAAAGTACTTTCTCCAATAATGTAATGGTGGGTATATAATACTGTACAATTGTGCATAATTGTAAATTGTACAATACCGTACAATATTGTATTGTAAATTGTACAATAATACCTTACAATTGAAGCAAAAGAAAACAATATGTTACAAAATTAAATAAATAAGTGTAATTTATCCATAAAATGTATGATATCACCTAACTCATGAGGGCAAAAAAGAGGAGAAGATGCTAACGTAGGTAACTTTGGAAATGAACGGAGAGTGCAGACTGAACTCAAAAGGAGCTGCACATGAATGCTATATCATACTTGATAAATCATCCCCCACGGGGGTAGCAATAACAATTCTGAAACTAGGTACATGTAGGTTGGGACTATTAGCTAAATGGACAGTAGGTGGTAGGATCCAGGTTTCTCACTGTTGTGGGGGGATTTATAAATAAGCAAGAAAATGTGGCTACAATGATAGATATAATAATGGATTATGGTTACAGACATCAGCATGAAGCCATATTATTTTAATGTAGACAAATATAGAAATTTATAGATAACCATAAATACACGAGTTAGTATGCATACATATTTTTTGCTCTATAATCTGAAAGAGAAGCAATGATGCTCTGGTATCAATGAGCACACCGTGCCTCCAGATCCAGATCTTCAGTACTATTCTTTAACAAAAGAAATCAGAATTTCTTTGCCATGATGGCTGTTTCTAGAGTGGGTTAGGAGATATACAAGATAAGCTATATACTTTATAGTGCCATAGAATAAATACATGCCTTTTAAAACATCTGTAGGGATGATGGAGGTTGGGTATGTCAAAAGGACAAAGGAAAACTAAAGGGAGTTCCAACTACTAAAGGTGGAACAATTTGAGCAAAAATTAAATAAGGTAGTATAAGTTTTTTACCCAAAATATAAAATTATCATCCATGTGTCCAAACTGATATAAATAACTGAATAAAGAAATGAGAGAATAAATAAGTTCCATGTAGAAAATTCCAAATAATGTTACCTGTAATATAGTAATTGGTGAATACTGTACCCTTAAAGAGGTAGAACATAATCTCCTACTTCCTTAGTGTGGATTGAACAAAGTGAAATCCTTCCCAAGAGTACAGATTTCTAGCAAACTCTTCCTCTACAGATGATCAAAATCAACTTCGACAGTGATAAATCACTGCAGAGCCTAGAGACAAGGCAATGTAAATGGTGCTCCACTTCTGTGGTCTCTGAAACCCGTAATGTCCATCTAGTCATGACAAAAACATCAGACCAATGCCGATTGATGGATAGCATACAAAATACCTCTTGGCATTCTTCAAAACTGTGAAGATCATCAAAAGCAACTAAAATGTGAAAAAATAGTCATAGCTAGAAGAATACAGAGGAGATAAAATTACTACATACAATGTACATTGAATGTGATCTTGGACAAAAATCACTAGGGAAAACTAAGGAAATCCTAATAAAAATTGGTTTCAAAGCATTACGTATTGGTTCATGACTTAAGACAAATATTAATAATAAGGTATCTAAAAAGAACAAATAAAATAAAAAACAAACCAAAAGAATAGGGGAAACTAATCATGGGTTGCATAGGAAATTGAGTACTCTCTCTATCTTCACAACTCTTCTGTAAACCCAAATCTATATAAAATTTAAAACTTTTTATAACAAAAAAGGTATAAAACCTTATGCTAGGCGTAACAAAATGGGAAAATAATTGTTATTATTCCTTTTTAAATTTCACTCTAGCTTGGCATTTTCCCCTTGAAGAAAACTGAGCCAAAGTTGAGATCAATATATGGACATATGTCCCAGTTCAGTGTGGTTAAATGAGGGCAGTTCTAAAAAGAAACAGGATAAGAGATGGTTGAGTTAATATAGAAGATAAACATTCCAAATTTTACAGTTACAGAATGATGTAAAGAGTCATTTTATTTCCTCTGCTCTTGACACTTGATATTCAAAATTAATTGGTCTTTCAAAAATGTTTAATTATTCAACGAAATGAAATCTGAAGCATGAAGTGAAGTCATAAAGAGCAGAAGGAACCTAGAAAGGAGTGAGTACAGAGAGCCAGGTTAATAATAATGCACAGGAGTGCACTTTTCAATGTACTCATATTGGACCAGCAGAATATTCCTCTCTGTTAGGTCAAGTGTGACATTCTCTGTGCATTCACAGCTAGATATGTAATGGTGGTCCCTTCACCTTCTAAATATAGCCCTCATGGGTCTAAGGTTTATTAAAAAAAAAAAAAAAGTTTTTTCTTTCTTTTCCCCTCTTCCCCTCCCTAATAAGATTAGGCAGACAGCTTTATCTTTTCTTCCCAGAGTTAATTGCCCTTGAACACAACCACTACAGGAAGGAGATGCCTGCTGAGGGTCTGGGAAGGGAATATCTCCCAAATTAACAAATGAATCCTAATCCTAATGCACCACTAGAGTTCCCTGAGACCCCCTACCAGAACACGCCTGGAATGTAACCCTGTAAAATCCCCTTGTCCCTGCTGATCAAGAGAGTCACAGCCTTTGAGAAGGAGTCCCCCGTGTTTCTCCTTTACTAGCAAAGCAATAAACCTTCTTTTTCCTTTTTTTCAAAACCATGTCCTCATTATTAAATTAGCATTGATTGGTATTGGGGACAAGGACTGAGATTTCTGTTACAGATGTGGCATGATAGAGGTGGGATATGAAACTCAACTTGAAGGACTTCTAGGAGACTCTAAGCATTAGCATATTTAAAAACATTCCATGCTTTTTGTGGCTATAGACATTGGTCCTGGTTGAGACCTCTACCCTTGATCCCCTTGATAGTATTGATTAACCTCCTCCAATCACTATTTCAGAAGAAGAATAGAAATGCTGATGGACTGCCTTAGGGTTTCCAGGCTATCATTAACATTTATGAGTTGAAAAGTGAAGGAGCTAGCTAGCAATTATCAATGCACTACCTTGCTCTACATCTCTGGCAAGAATCTGACTGCTTGGATCAACTGCCATACTGCACTGTTAGCCCTGAGATCCACAGACCTACTGAGACCCATGGGGGGTCTTGGCAGAGTTCAGCAGGTGTTATATATACGCTGCATCAGATTCTAGAAAAGTGCAGGAAATATTATTCTGAAGCATCTGCAGGATCTTAAATAGCTTCAAGTCTTGGTTAAGCTGGTACTTTTGTTCATTCTATTTCAACTAACAAATATTGTGTGAAACCATCCTAGAGACTAGAACTGGTAAGATGAATAAAACTATACAAATACTAAATGTATTTTTCAACTATTTGCAAGATTATGTCTTTGAAATATTAGTAATCTTGTTGTGTTATGTTTATATTTTTATAAGTTTTACTTGTATAAATTTAAATCATTATGTATAACCCTCAACACTGTGTGGATTCAACTATAAAAATGAGATATATTTTCCTAGAGAGAAACTATATAGAACTTGGATACTTAAGTAGATGTTGGCAATAGATGGAGAAACAATCAAAACTGAAAAAGTCTGGAATAAAATCATAATTAAATCATATTTTTTTACATAGAAAAGTCATTTTCACAAGAAAAAATTCAAGGACATATAAAATGCAAATGGTATGAATCATGTCATTTCTCCTGATAGTTATCATGTATCCATTTGATTCACATGGTAAAAGTCAGAATCTAAAACTGAATAGAAACATATATTATCATAGGCATAGATTATTATCAACTTATGTCACACTCAATTCTGCTTATGTTGCTCTTTGCAGAA
Organism: Geosciurus inauris; assembly: GCA_004024805.1. Lineage (NCBI taxonomy): Eukaryota > Metazoa > Chordata > Mammalia > Rodentia > Sciuridae > Geosciurus > Geosciurus inauris. The sequence continues at coordinate 61,461 of PVHX01005533.1, read as the reverse complement.
GGAAGAAAGAGGAGTGCAGACATTTTAATTGTAGCAGAGCAGAATCTGTGCAGTTATGATTGAATGGAGTCACACTTTTCAAACCTCGAAGGCCAATAGTGCTAGAAAATCACCAAGTCCATAAAGAGAACTCTCTTAACTCTCTTGCATAAAGTAAGGTTTCCACTGTAAGTTTTGCAGAATTTGTATAATAATAATAATAAGAGAATACTTTGCTTCATATAGTATCTTGGATTTGGGTTTAATTCACTACTAGGGTTTGGTATAATTTAAGAAATGCTACTGAAAATATTAAGAAATTACCCAATTTAAATATTACTCATAATTCTCCTCTACCTAATATAAAAACAAATAATACTTCTAATGCTCTCGTGCTGTTTTCTATGTATTTGAAGGGTTTTTTAAATGACATTATGATTTTATTTAAGCAACTCTACATGTATCTTTCTGTTTACATGGTTTTTGTCACAGTTATCCTGGAGTTCTAGAGCTTCAATTATTTTGCACAAAAATGTGTATGTTTTGTTCAATGATATTTTAGGCAAATATTTAAAAAAAAAACTAGCAATCTTCTCTAAAGTAAAATATGCACATGCTTACAAGTGCAGAATTGATTTGCTGCTCCAGAAAAGGATTTTAGACATGTATCAATTGTGTTTAGGATACTGGAAAATTCATTCATTCCTGCTCATAGGAATATCCTACCTGACAATGTTGGTGGTATTCTTGTCTAGTGCAGATGACAGTGTAGTACAGGTACATTGTAAGTGATTGAAAGCATTGTTCTAAGAGTAATGCACATTGTAATCTCTGGTTAATGTAATCTTTGGAAAGAACACCCTAAAACATAAAATACATGAGATTTATCTTAGTTGGTGGGTCTTTTAAGAGAAATAGAAAAGTATGTAAGGCTGAAATAGTTGTGTAATTTTTCTACCAGGCCTCAAGACACTGAATCTCCAAACTCTATCAATCCCTTTCTGGCTTCTCTCAATAAGCAGCCCATGAAAGGGGTGATTTGTCTTCTGAGCTGCAGCCATAAAATAATTGAACTTTCTGTGAGGCTGCACATCTACCCCAGGCTGAGCACTGGATTTGAAGTTTCAGGGAATGAAGAACATCCACAAATCACCTCCTGAAGGTTGATTTTTTTACTCATATTTTCTTTGTTTTTATTAATCCTTAGGAAAATTTAAGAAATCAAACTTAATAAAACCCTCACAAAAGTAAAAGCCAAAAAAGATTATAAATGATGTACACAGATATCATAAGTTGAGGTAGAAATAAGGTCACAAAAGGTAATGAAAAAACATGTCTCTTCTTATGAATAATTCATTTTCATTTAGTCAGTTTTGTATTTGCTCTTTTATTAAGGTATTTTACATTATGAGGGACCTGAGAAGTTTTATTTTCCATGGTTGACTTTTCTAAGACACATAAAATAAAAGTACCCTTTGTTTTATCTCAGTGACTATTACTGGAAGACCAGAAGTCCATGTTTCTTAGTATTTTATGTGTATTTTTTCTCAATCATATATCATAGTTTTAGTTTATTCTAATATTTTATGACAATTTTTAATTTTCAAAAAATCTAACCCATTTCTTTATCTGTGAAAGGCTTCATAGTAGATAACATTTTATTTTAAGTATGCATGCAACTTTGATATTTAATAGAAAAGTTTGTTCATGAAAATGGCTATTGAAAAGTGTTACCGAGGTAATGAGTCATAGAATTATAAATCAATGAATTTCAGGAAAAGTAAGTGCTTCAAGATACTACAATTCAGCAAATCTTAAAATGTCTTGTTTAACAGCCTTCTTTGAGAATATGATTAGAAACCATGTTCTCTCTCCTAGAAAAATGCACAGGCCTACAAATTTTTGCATTCATTTTCGATGTATTTGAAGCAGATCTTTGAAGTCTATTTCTGGATGTAATGTTGTGAATTTGGGGGTATTATTACAGTTCCTCATTTTATAGACAAAGGAACCTCAGTCCTCGAAGTTTAAATGATTTTCCAAGGCTAAACAACTAGTTGCAGCTAAAAGCAAGACAGAAACATCGATTTTCTGGAGCTAGCACTTTTTATATCCCACTCAATATTATAATCAACTAGAAAGAAAGGTTCACAACAACCGAGCCCATTTTCCAACAACTTAAGATGTTCTTCCTCACAAAAAACTGCAGAAACTGCATCTAAGTTCCTCAATGCATGCTTCATCATGAATGGTATGTGAGATGTGGACTCCCTGGTGAGGACGAGCAGTCCCTGACAGAGCTGGAAATATCTCAGACTCTTGAACTTTCAGAGAAGAGGCTTGCTTTCCCAGGACAGTGGGAGAGCTGGCACAACGGTATCGTCAGACACTGGATGCCCGGGGAAATGAGGTGCTTCAAGATGAAGTCCTATTATAAAGCATCAGAGAGCTGTGTAGACATTAGCCCATGATTAAGAGATAAGAGAAAGAAAGGTGGAAAGTAGAGAAGTGGTTACCAGAGAGAAGAGAGGAAGGAGGATGGGGAGAGGCTGATCAGTGGGTACAAAGGTAGGTACACAGGGCAGGAGGTTCTGGTGTGATAACATGCTGTGCCACTGAAAATGCAGAAAGGACCTTGGAAGTTCTCCCCATAATGAAATGACAAATGAGCAGGCAAATGCATTTAACTTGATTTAAACATTGCACAAAATATACATTTACTGAAATACCACATAGTACCTATTAATATGTGTAATTTTAAAGTTCTTAAAACATTTATAAAGTATATTTAATTTTTTAAAAGAAATGTCTGCTCATTGTTACCTTCACTTTTCTCCTTTGAAATATAAATTCAAAAAATTGTTAGGGACTATAGATTAGTATAATCCAGTTTCATGTCACACAGTCTGAGCCACCAGCTGAACAGCTCCATCAAAGTGGAAGTTGAGTCATAAAGGGGTAGCTTTGCTCTGGTAGGTAAATTGGTTAGAAAGTCCATTTTTTTTATTGAAGAAGCTTTATCCTCACCATAACTTCCCTATTTGTCCAGATTTGCCACTTGGACCAATAACAAAAAGAGCCATAGTATTTGAAATTATTTTCTTGCTCATTGTCCAAATTTACAATTAGTGATTTTAAAAGAGTCTCATCCTCTGTGAACATATTCACCTCACTGGATTCCTTTAATTCTTTACAATTTCAGTTTTCTCAATTCTGTTCCCTATGTGTGATCTCTTTTTTTCCGTGTGTGTGTGTGTTTTGTTTCATTTTACTTTCCTGTTTTTCTCTCATTCTCTTGCACTTTTATAGACCTTTTGTGCTCTTTCTCATAGATTCTCCTTCATTCTTTTGCTACATTAAAAATAATAGGCCAGGGATCATTCATGAAATAATACAGGATTAGCATTTTTTAAAATGTTTTATTTTTTAATTTGTTAATTCTAATTAGGTATACATGACAGCAGAATGCATTTTGATTCATTGTACACAAATGGAGCACAACTTTTCATTTCTCTGGTTGTACATGATGTAGAGTTGCACCATATATGCAGCCATACATGTACCTAGGACACTGATGTCCATCTCATTCCATCATCTTTCCATCTGTAAATTGCATTTTTTTGAACCAGTTACTATTGTGGGTACCTGAAGAGCTTTAGAGCCCAATCCCACTATCAAACATGGGGAGGCACAGTAGACTATGTCTCCATGATCCCAACCAAGAGCAAGGGAGCTAGGGTATTTATCCACAGAGATGCCAATCACTGGTTCAGGGCTACTCCCAGGTAATCTGGATTCCAGGCACTTCCACTTCCCCTCTGCTGAACCAGATCCCTTGGCCAGAAAAGTCAGAGAAAGAGTCTCAGATGCTTCCACTTGGAAAATACAGGAGTGCTATGTGTTGAAAACAGACGTGTGCAGTGCTAACAGCACCTAAAATACATTATTCCTTAACTGTAGTTTGGGACTTGTTAAATATTTGAGTGTGACTTTCACTCTGTTACAAAGTACACATTTAGCATCTTATTTCTATATTTACTATTTCATTGGAAGAAATTCCTTATATCTTCTGGTAGAGTCGAACATGCACACTGGTGAGTGTAGTGATTCACAAGAGGGTCCAATGGACCATATGCCTATTAAGGGGCATAAGGGCCAAAGATTCAGGAGTGAACTTTCTAGTCATGTTAGCTGCACTGAAAGCAAGGTGCAAAGCATATGGGCTTTGTAGTTGTATGGACCCACTTGTTAGGCTCACTTGGATATTTAATTTTTTTTCATCCTAGCATCCCTCATCTTTTAACAGGTGATATTACTTATCACACAATTGTGAGAACTAAGGAAGACCAAGTAAATATAGGCAAAAGGATTGCTTTGTGCTACTTAACAGATATTATTTGCATCAACTTTCTCCTTCCAGGTCTCCAAAGTTAGGGTTAGACCACATAGTGAATTAAGATAACATTTCCCAGTATTTATTTCTTTAAACAAATAAAATGTCTAATCTTGTCTTCTTTCATTATATGTTCTCTTATAATTACTGAACTATGGATATAGAGAGCTACCTTAATTGGATATGTAGAGATCTGGATAGAAAATTAAAAATGTTGCCTACAATTTTGTTTTTATTTGTATGCTTATGACCATAGTTCACGGTTTCACTACTGCGACCCTACAGAACTTCAATTTTTCTAAGCCACTCAAGTTAGTGGTCTTTTATAACTTCAAAATTGTAGTGAATTGTCATTGAGCCTGGTTTTCTTTTCCGGTATGACTACATATTATTACAGGCCATGTTGACTTTGTGCTGTTTTTACAGGCATGCAGAGTAACAGATTGCAAGCACAATCTCAACCAGCCCACCTGAACATTTTCCTCACAGGTTTGTATCTAGCTGGATGGTTATGTTATTACAGGGCGAGTCCCTAGAGGGCAGGACTGGGGCCCTGCCTCCATCGCCAAGTCACCTCTTCACACCTGAGTAACCAGCCCTATTCCCTGCATTCTTAATGTTGCTGAACTTGCTTGTGATATCCAAGCTAAGAGGGTGGGCACATTTTTCCAAATTCTTTAATTGTGTTTTCCCATGAACTTATATATTAGTAAACGTTATAGTTTGTTAACACTTAGATGCATTTCTGTAACTGCTCATTTATGAAGCACATAAACTCAGTTAATGTAAATAAAGCCTATCAAAGAAAGGTAGTCTAATCTAATCAGTTATTATCCAATTTATCTTTTTTACTCACATGGCCATTTAAATATATTTCTAAGAGAAAGTCTGCATAATTAGCAGAAATTTGAAGTTTAACTAGAGTGAAAACAAAGTATGCAAATGCATTTCTTGAACAATAAGGTGTATAGGACATCATAGTAAAATATATTCAAAGACATAAAAGAATAGCTATTAAGAAATAAATAGCATAACTTAATGATAATGGGACACAGGGTCTACACAGGTAACATATTTCTAAATCAGGCAACAAATAATTAGAAAAAATGAATTATTTACCTTTTTTTAAAACTGCTAAAGATTTTAGAGAAGTCTCTACTTTGTACTTGTTTATTGCAACACAAAAATTAGAGGCCTAAAAATCATTCAGTAGAGATGTATAAAAGATAAATAAAAATAAAAAGATAACTGAGAGGTGCTTTAAAATGTCATCTAATCTAATCTATATTCTTTATTTTGGAATTGTGTCTTGCACTGTTCAATATAGTAGTCATAGTCTGCTACTACATTGAGAACTGGATTTTGTTTGTTTATTATTTTATTTATTGTTTTGGTGCTAGGTATTGAACCCAGGTGTGCTTCACCCCTGAGTTACATCCCAGTCCTTCAAAAAGTTTTTATTTTGAGATAGGTTCTAAGTTGCTGAAGCTGTTTTCAAATCTGTGATCCTCCTATCTCAGGCTCCAGTGACACAGGAATTACAGGAATGTGCCACCACTGACCAGCCAAACATTTGAAATGTAGCTAGTCCAAACAAATGCTGCAAATATAAAACATTCTAAATTTAAAGTTCGTTAAAAATATGTCCAGTAAACCATATCTCATAAACATTTTTTCTATTGATCATGTGCTGAAATGATAATTGTTTGGACAAATTGGATTAAATAAAATGTATTCATAAAGTTAATTTCAGCTCTTTTTAATCCTTTTAAGAATATGGATACTAGAAAATTTAAAACCACTTATGGAACTTATTTTGATACATAGAAGTGTTTGAATTTATTGTAATCAGAAGTTATGATGTAAACCAAATGAACAAAATATGTGTGTATATACTGTGGAAACCTGTTGGAAATATTCCTTTTATTAAAAAACATATTTTAGTTGTAGATGGAAACAATATTTATTTATTTATTTTTATGTGGTGCTGAGAGTCAAACCCAGTGCCTCACATGTGTTAGGCAAGGGCTCTACCACTGAACCACAACTACAGCTCCGACAATATTCTTAAAGTTGGAGAAGTGTTGCTCACAATGTAATAGTATTGTTGAAAATGTCTGCCAGACGCAGTAGTGCACACCTGTAATCCCAGTGGCTTGGGAGGCCGATGCAGGAGGATAGTGAGTTCAAAGCCAGCCTCAGCAACAGCAAGGCACTAAGCAACTCAGTGAGACCCTGTCTCTACATAAAACACAAAATAGGGCTGGGGATGTGACTTAGTGGTCGAGTGCCCCTGAGTTCAATGTCTGGTGTCTCCCCATCCCATGAAAAATAGTCAACAAGAGGCCTTTGGTGTCAGAGGCTTATCCAGCCTATATGATGATGTTGTTTCAAGAAATGTTGCCTAGTGACAACCTAACCCTAGAAATCACAAATCAGTTTCATTGGGACAGTAAAGATGTTAATAACTGGCATCTGCCACCAGGCTAGTGTGAAGAGGTCTGCGACTTCTCACAGAGCTCTTTGAGGAAAGAAATATTATGAAGGAGGAAAATATATGGACTCCATATTTTATATAATGAGCCTACTACAAGTCTCTTAAATTGTCATCATATTTAGACTCACTGGGAGAGAGAGGAAAAACAAATGTAAAAATGTGGATAGTTACTAATTTGTAAGCATAAGTAAGAAACTGTGACGATAAAGACAAAGGTCAGGTATGTAAGTGAAAGAAAAATGATTCCGAGGTTACAAGAAATTGAACAATCTTTTAGCACTTTTGGAAATGAGCCAAAATGGTGTCATCACAAAAATATCCTTGAGTCTAATAAACATAACAACAACAACAACAAAAGGGCCAAAGTCATGGATGAATACTTCAGCATTTTTCTCTATGTATTTGGAGGTGTTGGGATGGGAAGGGCATAATGTTTCCAATGGAAAGTTTGAGCATTCATTCCCTGTCATAACCATCAGTTCCAATGTTTGAACATGGCTGTGTAGAAAATAAACATAATATTAAAAAAAGAAAACATCTAATCAATTCTTGTCCCTCGGTGTTCTCACTCTTTTACTCACTGCCTTAAAAATAAGTAAGTGAGGTCTGGCAGAAAGAATCTTCCATAATCTTCAGCTGAACTTCTTGACAATACTTCAGAGGTTACTTTTCTTTCTCTTTCATTATTCTCACATTATGTTAAACCATCAGTAGAATCATTTTTAATACTATTATTTTGTAAAGAATATTTTTGATATTTCAATTTTCACCTTTTTATATTTCATGAAATTTTAAATTTTACTTGTCTAAAGGAAGGGAGCACTTGAAGTGACCTCCTGTTTCACTTCTTCATCTTTCTGAGCTGAAAAGTAATTTTGCTGTTAACCTACTCTATGTACTAAGGGAGAAGGTGCAGGTGAACATACGAGAGAGAGAGCGCGTAATTGCCATTTTGTAACCTTAAGAATATAAATCAGGAGCTGGGATTGTAGCTCAGCGGTAGAGCGCTTGTCTCGCATGCGTGAGGCCCTGGGTTCGATCCTTAGCACCACATACAAAGCAATAAAATAAAAACATCGTGTCCATCTACAACTAAAAAAATATTTAATAAAAAAAAAAGAATATAAATCACACATCTAAAACCTGTAGTGATTACTTTTTATACCATAATTTCCCTACCTATCTACCAGAGAGCATTCTAAGTTTTTTCTTTTTTAGAGTTTGGGTTTACTTCATTCTTCAAATTATTACGTGAGTTCTAGATTTGTCAACTTAAAGATACACCTATCAAATATTAGAAAATCTAAGTAACATCCTGAAACACATTGGAAACAAAGCATATTGAGATTCCTCGAAGTTATTATATCAAGAATGGGTACTTGGGAGATGCATCCAAGTGAGTTCACTGATTTTGGGGATGATCCAAATGTGGAATTTGTATTTGAAACAACTACTGTGTTGAGCTAAAAATAAAGTCTAAGGCTTTTATCTGATGGAACAAAGTCTTCTTATTTTTTATTTAAAGTGTTAAATAAACATTTCCCCCCTTAAAAATAATCTTTTCTAAGCTCTGTGCATATGGTGAGAAAATGGAAAATGGAAAATTTTGAAGGTGAGAGGTGTGTTTGTACAGAAAGACTTTGTTATTGGCACAAGTGCCCTGCAGGGACAGCCTGAGAATGCAGGCAGAGCGAATCTACAGGAGCATCAAGACAGTCTGAAGACACAATGCATGACAAGCATCACTCTTACGTAAAAATTGCCTAAAGTTATATCAAAAGATACAGTTGAAATCATGTGTTCCCTTGCAGCACTTTGATGAAGATTCCTCTCACCGAAGACACAGAGAATCAAGAGGAATCTTTACTATTATGTTTAAGTGTTTAAAATATATGCAAGAAATATCTTTCACAGAAAGAGTTTAAAATTGAGGTATCGTAAGATTCTATTTCAGTGGCCATGAATCTTACTTTCCCCTCCGATATATGTGGCTCTATGCCTCAGATTCTTCCATACAAAAAGAGGCAGCGAATTTTAAGAAACACTAGATATCTTTTTTCTTCCACAGCATTTCTACAAATACCAATATTTTTTCCAACTAACACACTGGTGGTTTATTAACTTTTAAAGCAATATACATAAATGGCTTTGCTTATGGATTCATAACTATCATTTCAATGCTCCTTAAAATCATTAAAAGTTTTATTGGCAATTTTGATTACATTTTTGATGTTCTTTTAGCTTGTTTTAAATTTCAGATTCAAATCCCAGAGGTTGGGAGTTTCTCATTTGCATTAATATGCTTTCTTCTTAAACATATATGAGACTGACTAAATTAATGTGTAAACAGCATTGGGGCTCTAGGGGCTCAAGGAAGGAACCTAAATACTCTGGGAATAGAACATTTTCAGAACATATTCTAATTCCTAATAGGTCTGCATGCTAATGTGCTAACAGATGACTAACACACTCTCTAAATCCAGAATAACCACTTGAGTTAATACTTGAGAGACCAGAGTGCATATTGTAAACAACCAAAACCTTTTAGGGTCTAGATTTCTACAAAAAATTGATCAAGATAATTTTGGAAGAAGAGAACAATTAAGAGCAAATTGCTTTCACATCTCAAAAATGGGATTTAAACATTCTTATATTTTCAGATAATATCAGGATGTTACAATTAAGTTAAATACTTCCACTTATGCTGAATTTCCCAGGATTGTTTTTTCGTTGTTCTGACATTGATACTATCCAACAATGATATGTTCTAATCTATCAATTTTACCACACTTTTAGGATTATCTCTCCTCATTCCATATTTGAGCAAGTGTGTACACATACACACACACACACTAAACCAAGCCATACTTCACAATCTTTCAATCTTGCCCCCACCCATTTTATTTCTGCCATGTCAATTCTTCCAAAACTGCTGTATGGAGATGGACAATCAGGCCTATCAATCTCTGCATATCCATGCCTCTCTCCTAGGCCCTGCTTTGTGCTAGGAGACAACTAAACTGAAAACAAAACCCATGTCAGTGAGTGAGTGGACATGTAGAGTCCACACGTTTCCCTGTTGGTAACTTAAACATCTGAAGGTGATTTATTATCAGAGATTTTCCAACTTTCAAAATTTTGGCAAGGTATAGGACCCACATGAAGATTGTAATTTAATTGATACAGAATGATGAAGCTGAAACTAGTGCATGGAACTCACTGGAAGGTGGTCACTGGTTAAGTCACAGACTGCAGGCTACACCTCAGTTTCTGATTGGTGAGGCTGCAGTGGACTTGTCATTTATGTATCTAATACACACCAGGGGATGCTGGTGCTTCTGGTCCAGGGGCATGCTGTAAGAACCATGGGTCTGGAGTCAGATTTGAGATCTGTAGCTGATTCAAGTCTTGTCTAATGTTGTGGAAAACCTTTGTAATCAAATGAAAAGTACTATAATGGGCATTTCAGAACTATGCCATACTATGTGTATTACCTTAGGGGGAGGACAAAACTTAGGAACAATTCTGTTTACCCATATATATTTCTTAACGAATGACCGTTTTGTATTTCAAGACAAATAGAAATGCTATAAGTAAGATCTACTCTATAATATCTCTTTTTAGATATTTAACAGAAAAGCACTTGTGAAGGCCTTCTTCAAAGTGCTCAAATGTTTTAAATTTATGGTGAAATGAACAGCAAGCTGATTGAGGTTCTGAACTTTTGAATGTAGATATAATTGATTAATAGTCACAATGGGGAATATCTTAACATTGAAAATCAGAATGAGATATTGAAAACCCTATTTTCAAAATGAACTTGAATCTTGTGGGAAAAAAATCGTAAAATCCCATTTCAAAGCAAGGGACAGATTTCCACAATTCTAAATTAGAGTATGTGGATACATACTGCTCCTGCCATGGGGTAGTTACAGGTACAGAAAAGGTATTTACCTTACCATAAAAAAAAGCAAAATCATACCAACTGATCAAAAGGATAAAATGCATCTGACTGCAATAATTGACAATTAATAATTGGTACACAGTTTCAGGTAGACAGGAGCCATCAACACCAGACACTTTTTGATGAAGCTCTCTGACCAAGAAACACAATGATTTCAATGTGGAAAAACTTGAGTCATTTAAAGTGGGGAAAGACAAATGAGACTTTTGAGTCCCAGTAATAAAACTGAGTGACAATTGACACAATCCTGGATTGTCTCTAAGAATATATATGATCTTGGCAGGAACAAGTTCCACAGTATTTATATACAAAAACTGCATTTCTGACTTTATTCCCCTAACCTGGAAACAAATTTTAGAAAAATCTCCAAAAGGGGAAAAAATAATTGGACTTATTGCTTCAAATATTAGAATGTAATCAACTTGGGATAAAATTCAAAGGCATCTATGCTACATGTTGTTAAGACAGTGAAATTTAAAACCTAAAACTGCACACAGGGAATACAAGGAGAATTTTTACCAAGAAAATATGGACTAGCTGAAGATGGAGCACACTTAAATAAAATGGAAAGCATCACCACCACCAAAGGCCCTTAAACACACACAGTTGGTTAGAAGGAATGCTATCAGGGAAAACCAAAATAAGCGATATAAATTTGAGCACCGTAAAGACAATTCTTTGTACTCACATTAGTCATTTTGAATGACAGATCCCATAAGAGAGGGATGAGAAGAGAAAGACACTGTCCCCTGACTCCTGTCGTGTACCTGACAGTGTGCCTGGTTCTATGGAGAGGAATGCTTCTCTGAAGCACGTCACTCACACTGTCATTATTAACTCAATGGAAAATTTTACCTTCTCCTGACCAGCTTACACATTTGCATTCTAGAGAGGATGAATTTGTTTATTCACCATATTAATCTATCTAGATCTGTATTAATAAATGCACTTATTCAACAAATATTGTATTAGCATTCTATACTCTACTAGATCTTCTACAAAGAAAGTTGTAAGCATGTGCCTAAGCCGTGAAGAGTTTTTAACATGGCATAGGGAACAATGTGCCTTCAACAGACGATAGGTGGCATTTCAGGGATACTGAAAGTATGTGCCAGGAAAGCAAGAACACATCTTGGTGACATAATCAGGAAATACTTCATGACAGAGAAGATTTTCTAGCTTAACATGAAAAGATGGAGAATGTAAAGTTCAGTTCTAGATACTCACGCTGACATTGAGATGACATCTCCAGGTGTTTTTTATGCTTTTCCAATCTTCCTGCATTTTCTACTTTGTGTCATTTTTATAAAATTAATAAAACATTAAATAGCATGGAAGCAAATAAACTACAGGCAAGACTAAATGTAAGGGAAACATTAAGATAATATTAGTTTATAAGAGTTTAATAGTAGCAGATGCAAAACATTCAGGCTTGGAAAAGAAAATTGAGACAAAGTGACTGAAGAAGAAATATGATATATGTAGTTTGGGGTCACTGAGCTGGGTTGTGCCAGCCTGCTAGCCCACCTGTAGTAGGGTGAAAGCAACACTGAGCAGAGGAGCTGTGACAGCGCTGGAGCAGTGCCTCTAAATTTGCCCATCGGCTTCATGACACATGTTCAATGTTTGATGGGGATAAACCCACAAATACTTTGAAGATCAAATCTTGGTGAATTCTTCCATAGACGATTCAAATCTTATACAATGTCTATCTGAAATTCACTCCAAATCTATCAAGTTATCAATGCTGTTACACACTTTTTTTTCTTTAGGACTGACAATCCAGTATTAATTTTGTACTAATTTTAAAAAATGTTTTGGTTAGAAGGAGGAAAATATATTTATTATCTCCTCCTTTCTTAAAGAACACAGATTAATGAGTATATTTATTTATATGTATATTTATTAATGAGTATTATATTTATTAATGAGTATTAATGAGTATAATTCCTCATAACAGTACAATAAAACACCAGACCTCACCTCTGGTACAAACTGCTTCCCTGCGTATTTTAAGGCTTCACAGAGAACGTGGGGGGTTTTCAGCATGCTAACATTTAATTTCTGCACTGAGCGAACCCGTGGATGTTATGACAGCTGCCTGAATATCCCGCACTCTTCCCCTGCTCGCTCACTCAAGAGTAAGAGGGTCAGCTGCCAGAAGACAGAGGCACAAGAAGCTTCTCCTTGGAGTGAGGATCATTTCAAGTGCTCAGTCTCAAGCACCTGCTGATTTTGTTTCATAATTTCTCAAGCAAAATAAGAGGGTATTGAATGAAAGGTTCTACTTCAGTTTGTTGAATCGAACGTTTGAGTTCCAAATAATAGAGTCCGCAAAGTCATGCAGTAGGGATTAATATCTGTATGTGAATACTCACTATCCCACCATATACATTATGTGGCTGGGTTTAATAAACTAAAATCAACAGAATATGGCAATAGAGCTGCTATTTTTCAATCTCAAGTAAATACAACAGATTCAAAGTTTTTTTAATCAATTTTGATGTTGTGCTATTTGAAAGGGTCTCTCTCTATCCAACTGAAGCACATCCATTTTCTTTATGTCAGTTTATTCAAGAAACTGAAGTTCTATGACTATTAAAATAATCTAGCCAGGTGTGGTGGCGCATGCCTGTAATCCCAGCTCTTTGGGAGGCTGAGACAGGAGAATTGCGAGTTCAAAGCCAGTCTCAGCAACAGCAAGGTGCTAAGCAACTCAGTGAGACCCTGTTTCTAAATAAAACACAAAATAGGGCTGGGGATATGGCTCAGTAGTCGAGTGCTCCTGAGTTCAATCCCTAGTACCAAAAAGAAATAAAATAAAATAAAATAAAATAAAATAAAATAAAATAATCTACATGAAAATACCCCAGTGTATTATACAGAGCTCTATTTAGAAGTGATGTAGACATAGTCTCTCTGGCCCACTTTATTCACAAGTTCAGGATCAAATAACAATTTTTCCACTTTCCACAAGATTATGTAGTTTTTCTATCTGTTATATTAAAGAATATATGCAATATGACACAATATATTGAGGAAGAAAATGTGTAATGTGACTCATTCTAATTATCACACTCATTAACACTCATAGGCAGATAATGCTAATTATATTAATAATAATGAGATGTTAGATGTCAGCAATGCACTTATTACTTTAGCAAATCTGCTTCCAAACATTTATATCCACAACCCAATGTTATGAGTAAATTTAAGTTTTACATTGAAACTGGTCTTAGAGGAGAAAAGCAACTGATTTCCTACTCTACATATTTCACTTTTCTCAAGTCAATTGAAATCTTTATGCCCAGCATGAGATATGTTGAGTATTAAGCCAAAGTCTATAGATTTATAACTCTTGAAAGATGCCAACTTACAGCTTGCAGACTTTTTTCAATAGCATCCATGATTGATAACCACCCATTTTCTGCTAATCATCTCAGTGTTGATAGATTATATGTCATTTTACCATGACAAAGATTTAGCAAAGCCCTCTCTACTGAATTAAAATATGCTACTTCTTCCATATTCAATTCTAACTTAATTTGGAGAATTCAAAAATAATATCAAAAATAATAATTAAATATCATCATCTATGACACGGCAATCCTCAAAATATTTATGAAAGCTTACATGCATTTCTTAATTCTTCTTGACTGTCTTTGAACATAGTTCAGGTTTGGGGATAATACCATGACATAGCTAAGAATTTGGCCTCTGGAGCCAAAGGGAGTTTGATCTAGGGCCAATTACTTATCTGAATTCACTTCATTATCATTTGGCAAATAAAATCATAATGCCAACTATCTGGTAATACTGGGATATAGAATACATACAATCATACACCAAACACTCAGCACAGTTCCTAGCCACCTATTAAGACAAAAACAGATAAAGATATAAGATATAGTCCCTCATCCATGGAACTTTCACTTTATGAAGGAGATGAAGAAATCACAAGAAACAATGCAGAGAAGGATTATGTATTACAAGGCAGATTTAGCAGCATTTTAAAATGTATATGTCCTTAATGTATTGTTCTAAAGTAGATCTACCTGAACACCTCAGTAAGTGCTGAGCCCCATGCTCGCTTAAATGTGGTCTATTGAAACTTAAGTTACATGGTCCAATTCTGTTTCCTCATACTCAATGCACTTGGAAACTGGAGACAATGGCAAGACCATGCTGCCACATGGGGAAACCTAAGGAGATGGAGTCTGGAGCTCTGAGAGTCCTCCAGAATGAAATCACCCTGGTGACCCTGACTGTCCCTTTGCCTTCCCCATGATACTGTGCAATCTTTGGTGTTTCAAATTTGATATGATTTCCATTCTATACTCTCTTCCATGTTATTTGGAACATAGTAAGTAACATTCCTGCCAGACTGATTCTTAATAGACACCAGCATATTTCTTCATCCCTTGCAAGGAATTGTCCATTCTGTGCATTTCCCTACTCATGAAATTTTAATTAGTTGGGAGGGCTACGGTGGTTATGTGATAATTAGTATTGATATGTGACAAAAATTTTGAAAGGACAATATCAAAATACAAAGAAAATAAAAGATCCTTGTAGTTAATCTCCTATTAAATATCAAGTAAACTTTGTATATGTATCTTGGACTTCCATTTAGTTGCTTTTGCTACCTTTAAAATTATATTCATTATTCCAATTGTTACTTTTCTTGAAACCTTTGCTCTTGAGGTTGCAGGTAGAACATGTATTCAGCAAGCATGAGGTCTTGGTTTCAATTTCAGAGCAGCAAAACAAGCAAATAAACAATAAAAAACAAAAAAACTGTTATTCTTAGAAATTTGCCTGTGTTAAAGTTGGGGATATGAGCCAATTTAATTTTTCTACTTTTCTACATTCACATCATTTCCTATGTATTTTTGTATATGCCTATTCTTTATCTTTGTACAAGAATCATACCATTTTGTTTATTGAGATTTTTATCACAAGTATCAATAGCTTATAGAGTTTGTACTTTGTTCCATGAAATCCTCCTTGTAATTTATGTTCACTTTTTTATCATAAATTATAAGTTTCTTTATTGAAAATACATTATTGGTTTATTTATTTTAATTTTAGATTAACTCAGATGTGGATTAAAAAGGCAGAATTGGCATCTTCATAGTACTAAATCTTCATTATCTACAACTATAGAATAACTCACCATTAAAACATGTTGTGCAATGGCATTTTTCATGGGAATTATAATAAGCAGTACAATTTTAAAGACCATTGAATTTTCAAATTTTCTCTGAATATGTAATTGCCAAAATAACCATCATCACTGCATGTATAGAAATCCTGTACATTCTTTATGCATTCAAGACATACTGCTTTCTTTTTGCATCTGTGACTTATCTGCTATATGAGACTACAGATGTTCAATAAAAAGCAGTCATCACTTCTTGAATTGAATTTGGTGTGTAAAATAGATTCATGTCATTCTCAACCTAGGTTTAATACAAATAGTACTTGATTTGCTTTGTATTTATTTTAATGTAACCTACTTCTAAAATTAGGGTACACATAACAAGGGAGATACATATAAAAATGGAAATGTTGGGTAAATAGTTTATATTTTAAACAATGATAAACAGATTATTTTTTTCTTGGTAATTTTTAGTTTCTAAGATCTTATTTATGATAAAGGGCTTTATGACATCCATGCATTCAAATGTGAAATCCTCAAACATTACTCATATTGCAGAATTAGTATACTTCTGTTAACAGCATATTATAATTTGGCTGAGTGAAATACATTTAGGTAAAGGATAATGCAACTTGTATTGACTAGCTATTATTATTTGTCAAATACTGAGCTAAGTTTTGAAATATAGAAATAATAAGTATGTTTTCTCAAGGGGCTCAGAGGGTATGATAAAGATAAATACATGGAAAATCCAATTGTCATAAAATGTTGAATGCAATAACTACAAGAACATAAAACATAGAACATCCATACATATGTGGATATGTATGAACAAATATGAACAGGATAATATAAGAAAGTATTTTCAGGGTAGTAACTCTTGCCTCCCATCTTTTAAAATTCTGATTGCATGTGCAAAATAGGAAAAATAAAGCAACTTGAAAATAAAAATAGTGTTTCATGAAATCAGTTTTATAAATATTTTCTATTGGGGCTACTAATGAGATCAAAAACTAAGATTAAATCTATTTAAGAGTCAATACAATTAAACGTCAAAATGCAAACCACGTATTTTCAGAATCTGGGTTTAATAAAGAAGAAAATGTTCACCTTTCAATTACTGAGCAAGGCCAGGTATTTTTAAGTGCCTTAGAATTATCATGCATTTTCTTCTACCTGAAAATTGGCAATGTGGAGTTTGGCTAATGAATGGTTGAGAATCATCTGCACATTTTAATGCTTCTTTAATGGGAGTTATGTGGGGAAATGGATGTGTCCATGACACAGACTTACAAAGAGAATTGCTCTTCAAGATAAATGTGGAACCCCTTGAGTATGTTTATGATCATGCAACTCCCCAGGGAAGCATGTTTCTGAAAGCATAATTGAATTAATGGGAAACTATAAATATCTATAAATTATCATTTTACACATAGTTTTAAGGAGCACCATCAAAAAGATGGAGTATAATTAATTAATTAATTCATTCACAAATTTATTTAGTATCTTGTGGCTCAGCTATTGTCCAAACTAATGAATTATCAGTAAATAAAACCAGGGCTCTATCCAGCTACATCCAAATCTATCCAAATTCCATGTGGGAGGGCTCACATAAGCAATCAAAATAAATGACACTTGGTCAGTAGTTCCGAGTGCTATGGAAAACATTAAAGCAATATAAATGAAGAAGGATCCAGAGGGACCCAAGAGGAAATCCAGATTTGTATATATAAGGTGATCAAGGAAATCGGCTGATTTGGGGAACATTTGAGCAGGAATTTGAAGAAAGAGAGGGAATTTTGCTGATTTTTTATGAGATATTTCAGAGTTTACTTGCTGCTATTATTTTATTCTACCAAAATTAATAACAATGTAAATTATAATAGTGTGTTTTCTCATCAACATTGATTTAGAAATCTATTTTCAACTTCATTAATAACTCACTTTTAAAAGCAGCATTCATGGAAATGATCATATTTTTAGAGTTCAAAATAGTTATGTTCATTCTTTAAATCATGGTATAATGTCTTTCATTCATTTGTCATAAGCATACGAAGCAAAATGAAAGTGCAGAGAAGACCATGGGGTTCATAGAACAGTGCGTGAAGACTGCATAAAACCCAGGTCAAACCTAAGACAGGGCAAACGCTGGATTATATATATGTGGCAAAATAATTAAGTAGGATAACTGAGGCATGTAATTGTGCTGAATGCATCCATTTTTAAAAATAGCCATCATGAACACGCATGCATTTACTTTATTTCCACAGCTACACTGAGATCAATCTACCAATCAGGCTACATGCTGCTGGCGGACATCCCAGCAGGCATTCCTAGTATGGTAGAATAAGACAAATAATCCTTAAACTCACCCAAATCTGACTTTTATCAGCAACAGACACCAAATTAATGATAAGGATAAAACATCAGTGGTGACCAATGCTGTGTCTTCTCTGAAGCTCTTTCAAGAACTCTTGATAGCTCCTTAATAAGAATAAAGTACTTTCACCAGTAGCCTAAAGGAATGGCAAGAGGAGGGGGTATGAAGGGAGGGAAGGGGGCCCTGGGGACTGAAATGAGTAAATGAAATCCATGCATGCATGATCATGATCATGTCAAAATTAACCCAACTATTAAGTATAACAACAGTGCACCAATAAAATGTGTTTGTGTGCACACACACGCACAAGGAATGAAGTGCTTCTCCTGTGCCGCACTAACCTTTTTCATGTCTCTGCTCAGGCCCATGTGCCTTGCTCCATGGTTATTTCTGAGCATCTCAGATGGCCATGTAAATTCATTCAACCTCAACATTCCTTTACAGCCACTTGCCACACTATCTATTAGGCCAAGAGAATGAAAATACCAGCTATTTAGGGGGAATATTTTCATAGTGATAGGCACAATGTCATGGGCTTTCTTTGTATTATTTCACTTAATCCTCGCAACTACCTTATAAGATACGATTCCAGTTTAATTGGCATTTCACTAGTAAGGAAACAGGTTGGAGTACTTGTGCAAGGTCATGCAAGCAGAGGGATGCTAGAGCTCATGTCCAAATTCATGCTGCCTGGTCCGGCTTCCATGTTGTCAGCCCGTGTGACAGTCATGAGCAAGAATGTCATGGCTCCCATCAGTGTGCTCCCTGTCTCATGGCCAAAATTGTTTGCAAGAACTTCCCTGGGATAGAGCTGCAGCCATGTCTGTGCAACGTGTTGGGTGTTTATAGCTCAGCCTCATCATCTGAGATTCTACATGATATTGCAATGTTCTACTTTAGCTGCAAATCTATGCGAATATACACAGAAGGTGTAAATACAATATTCTATTTATATCTATATGGATATAAATAGACTATATACATCTATACCTATATATCATATCTATATATATATGCACCTGAATTTATATCATTATTATTTTATGAATTTCCCTTTAATTTGGAGGTCACTACATTGCATGTGATTTCAAGCAGAAGATACTGGTCTACTACTTAATTTATTCACAATTGATAGTAATATTAAATAATTCATTGACAACTTCTAGTGCTACAATGTCAATGACGTGGTTTTAAACATAAATTGAGAATATATTTGCTTTATATAAAGGCCTCAGCACCATCACTTATAGCTAAACAGGTTATAAAAGAGTGACTATAAATCAAAACACAATAGAAGGATGGTGCTATTGGAAACCAGGTCAGAGCCAGAGCAGGCGCAGGAAAAAACTCTGATATATGTCCATCAAAGGAAGGGATCATTCTTCCAGGCAGCATGATGGGAATATTTTGTACATTCAGGTATTTAGAGAGACTAGTGAGCAAGTAGTTTGGATGTCTTCGCTGTTGTGACAACAGGGGGCATTTAGGAATACCTGGCAGGTGTTTAGAGCATAGGCACATTTGTATCTTATTGAGTAGATTTCCACCTACTGTTTGAAGAACTGCTTCTGACAAAGTCTATAAATGATCACATAAGATACTTAAGTTTATAAAGTATCATTGTTTTGGTTTGTGAATTCATAGTCACTGAAGAAAAAGCCTAAACTTACCCAAATCTTTCTGCAAATATTTTCTCTTAAGAATTCTGTTCTGGATCCCCATACTACTATGTATTAAGTACTATTACGTATTTTCCAGCAATTATATATTTGTATATGCTGTAATCCATGCTGCTGGCATGCTGGAGCCAATTTTGAACAGTGGTTGAGTGCTAACAGCTAAATTTCAGGAATTTGTAAGCCAGTTGTTAAACACACCCATAATTTAAAAAAATGCATTTTACTATAACCTGTGCCCTGGAGTTTATTCCCATCCATCACATCTATATGGTTCAGATAGCATAAGATGGCATGTCCCTACACATCTCTTCCCAGCTCTGGGGTCAGTGAGTGATACAACACTGGAAATAAATGACATGGAGGGAGCATCTGTACCACAGAAATCTGCAAACATTAGATTGAGACAATATTTAGAGAGCTAGTCATTAAACTTTCACCAGCACCTGTAACGAATAGCACATCCTCTCATCTATGGTAATGAGTTGGTCAATTACAAGGACACAGAGTTGAGGAATGCTCATTCATTTTTCAAGTATGTCCAAACCATTAATGGCTACTGGAAAAGTTTGAGTAAGATTTTTGTCCTCAGTTAATATTGTGAGAAGGACTAGCTTTTTATGTAACCTCGTTTGCAAAATAGAAGCAAAATAATTCATAAATTGCTGAGACAGAAAAAGAAAAAAAACATAATAGAGTTCCTTGAGAATCAGTTGTGCCAATAACAACAGAGGGTGTGCATGTGTGTGTCCCATACTAGTCAGAAGAGGATTTATATAATAGAATAATAGAGGAGCAAAAGACAAATAGTGGTACTACAAATGCTCAGAAGATGTAATGATTCATTGACCAGACTGGTCTGAAAGCCTGGAAGACTTCACACAGGAAGAGAACCACTCAACCAACATAGGTGGCTGTGCCAAAGACTAGGGCTGGACAGTAGCTAAAACACTAAACACAGATGTTATTTAGGACTATTGCAATAGGCAGAAAGAGATCTCAGTGTAGAGCTGGGCTCAATTACAAGCTTGTACACAGAGAAGAGGATGGAGCCAGTGGCTGGGAAATTACCAGGAGGTGGAAAGGGTATTCTGGATAAACTGACCTATCAAAATTCTTACTGATAACAGGTCAGAGTGACCAGATATAACCCTCAACACCATGTGGGCAGTGGTGGTCATGAAAAGCCTGATTAGACACTGAGGTGGCTTGGCAATTCAGAGGATGAGAGATTCTGGCAAAGCCAATTTAGTAGGATTCTTGCTGAAATTGGACAACACACATAAACTTGGAAGTCCATGAGTCAAGCCTAAATGGTAAAAAGTTTAGGGGAACCTGAATAGAGTTTGGTCAATGAGAAAATCTTTCTCAGATAAGAAAAAATGAAAATTTCAAAGGAAGAAAAAAAGTGGGGGGAGTACATTACAAATGGGAAATAGCAAACACAGAGATGAAGCAGCACAAAGGTACAGATCGGCTGTGACCTTTTGTGGAATCTCAAATATTTATTGAGTGTCTGCTGCATGCAGGCCCTGATCTTTGCTGTGAGGGGACCAGAAGCTTCTGTACTGACAGCCAGTGGTGGAGGTGGGGTGAAATGGATGGGCTGGAAATTTCAGCCAAACTAGCAGGCTGAAATCAGGTTTTAAAGGGTCCTTGAATATTATTGTTTTAAAGACACAGAAATATAGTTTTGGCCAAAGGCATTAGGCCTTTAGGGACTGGATTGTACTCCATGTATGTATAATACGTCAATATACACTCTACTGTCACATATACCTAAAACAATAAAAAAAAATTAAAAATTAAAAAAAGAACAAGACTAGGCTTCTGTTTTTCATATGCACATTTTTATACTTATACATGATTTTTTAAATTCAAACCTTTCTCCTGAGCCCTCTCCATCAGTGACAAGAGACCTTCAGGAACATAAAGAGTTGGAACAAAAAAAGATTTGCAATCTAGCTGCCCCTTCCCAGAGGGTTTGGCCTAGCTTGGAGCTTCCCCCAAGGATGGAAAGCAGGGACCAAGACAGCAAAGAGAGAGTCTCAGGTTGACACCCATCAGGGAGCTACTTGTCCATGCACACATTCACAGTAGGGTAAGCATGCCCATGAAAATGAGGAGGGTGAAACTGGAGGTTTTGAACTGTGGCAGAAATAGTCCTGGTCCAGGATGGTATGGATATCTCTGTATTAAATGGCAGATGGCAGGTTTTTCATACAACTTTAATCTAGGAGACTATCTTTTGAACTTGAATTCTATCATTGGTTCCAAAGTGTTTCCAATAATCTTTGTGTATCAGAAAGTACAAGTTTGGACTCATTTCAAGTGCTAGGAGTAATTTCTTGGAAATTGAGGTCATGGAAACTTGGAAACTGGAGCAACACATGGCTTGCTTGTTTGGTGTGCAAGGACCGGGTCACACGTTAGGGCCACAGCTATTCCAGCTATAGTGGAACAGGGGGATTCTTCCACTGTAGCCCCATCCAGATCTTTGTGGCTGTTTTTCTGTTTTCCAGAGACTATTCTCTCACGAACACTCTCCCTCTGGGCATTCATCTCATTCCCAGCTGCCACAGAGATCCCCAGCCTATAATGGGATTTTTGTGTTGGAGCCTGGGAGGCTTCCAAGCCAGTGAGATCTTCCATCCTGCTGACCAACATTGATGCCAGATTTCTTTTCCCATCCAGATTTCACAAGAGCTGGATTTGAGTTGGCATAATTTACCAAAGAAGGGATCCTGGGCAAGTGGTTGTGGCTATTTCTCCTCCTGGTTATCGCTAATGTGTCAGGAGAGATGAAAATTAACTCTTGGTTTTGACAACTGGTAGATGGTAATGCTATAAATTAAAACAGAGCAAACTGAAGAGGATGATGAAGGTAGGGAGGAAAGTTGTCCTGCATTTCATTTGAGGCAGATTGAGTGTCAAATGAATTCAGGATAGCTTTAAGTAAAGATGAACAAAGCAAATACAGAATCAGAACTTAGAAGATGGCTGGAATCATCAGCTTAGTGCATTTTAGGATTAGTGATGTTATCAGTCATTTGATGTCACCCACAAGAGTTAAACACAAAAAGTGGGTAAATATAACTTGGGGAACAGGTATACATAAACATTGTATCAGGAAGGAGAAGTCAACACAAAAGAGAAAATGCAGCCAGAGAAATTGAGAAAAGAAGGAAGCAGTGTTTCCTTCAACAGACAGAATGTGAAAATTATATAAGGATTCTGTGTTTTACATATTGACACACATATGGCAGCCAAGTAAGAGGGGCTTTGGTTATGTTTCTCCAATTGGCCCTTTATTCGCTATTGCTCAGATTATCACAGTAACATGCTGCTAGATTTCTTTTTCTTTTCTTTTTTTAATATTTTTTTAGTTGTAGATGGACACAATATCTTTATTTATTTATTTTTATGTGGTGCTGAGGATCAAACCCAGTGCCTCACGCATGCGAGACAAGCGCTCTACCACTGAGCTACAGTCCCAGCCCTAGATTTCTTTTTAAAGTAATATTTTTTTAAAAAAATCCCTTAGCCTGACCAGATACTTGAGTTCCCACCTACTTGTCCATACCCCTTTAATACCCCTTCAGGGCAAAACTCCTGGACAATTCTACATCCTTTACTCCTGCTCCAATTAAAAATAAACTCCAGTTTAGCTTCTTCCTCACTTACTCTATCAGAAGGTCTTTTTGAGGATAACAATGATCTGCTAGTGTACCTCATTTATGGACCCATCAGCAAAAATTCATAGTTGTTTTCTCTTCCCTGGAATGATTTTCTTTGATTCTAGAACCCCCTCTTTATCCACTTCTTTACTTCTCTTTGACTTGAACTTCCTTGTCTCTAAAAGTTAGAGTGCCTTAAACCCATCTCCATCTCAGATGCTGTAGATGATCTCACCCAGGGTCAGGGCTGCAAATCCCATCTATGCTCTGAGCGAAACATACATGTATTTACTCATAACTCTTCCCTGAACTCTATATACTCAAATCCAAATTGCATTTTGTCTATTTCAGTGATTTAGTTTCTTAAATGAACTGTGCTAAAAATGGAAATTCCTTCTATTCCCTCAAAAACATCTGCCTTTGTAGTTCTCTCACTTACTTGAGAGTTCCAAACTTTGGGCTTTGCTCAAAAATATTGAAATCATTCTCTCTTTTTTTAATCTTGACCATTTACCTTTTCTAATATTTCACATATAACGTACCACCAATCCTTTTGTCTTTTGCTTCAAATGTGACCACAATCTAATTATTTACTACAACTTTTTCTATGCTACTACTGGCCAAATTGTCATTTCACCTAATCTAATGTAATAGCTTGCTAACTGTTCTTTTAACACACTTGTGTCCTCTAATAATCCTCATCGTATTAGCTAGAAGGGTCCTCAATGATAGTCCAGTTGTATCTGTCTCTACTCACAACCCTCCAGTCACTTTCTAATGCACTCAGAATAAAAGCCCAAGTCTGACGGTGGCTCCTAATGCTCAAACATGATCTCACTCCTCTCCATCCCCTTCTCTAGGTTCAGAGGACATCACATACTGCTCTCCTTGCCAGGTATGTTCTCTCTCAAATGTGTTCTTTCTTCTGCCTGAAACTATCCACCTGCTTTCTGCCCTCTCCTCCTTCAAATCCCTGCTCAAATATTCCCCAAATCAGCCAATTTCCTTGTCACCTTATATGTACAAATCTAGATTCCCTCTTGACCCCCTCATGATCCTTCTTTCCTTATACTATTTTCCGTAGCATTCAGAAATACTGGCCAACTGTCAAGGACTTTGGTTTTTGTGTGAGCTTTCCCATGTGGAATTTGGATAGATTTAGATATAACCAGATAGATATCTAATTTTCCACAGGAAGGCATTCTTGATCAAGCTCTTAATTATTTTATATATCTTGATATCCCTGTAGTCTCTACTCCACATTTTTAGCTTATGTTGACCCTTTCAAAGTTTCAATGATGACTTCATAGAATCTTAATTTTGCCCCTCTGGCCAAGGTCTCATGCATGGGATTCCATCACTGAAAGTTCCATCATTGCGAGTTGGAGGGGGATTTTGTTGCATTCATGAAATCAGCAAGTAATTTCATGTTCTAGTCTCTTTGACAAAAACTGCACTATAATCCAGGTGGATAGGCAGTCATTTCCATTAAGGAGCTTATACTCTACTTGAGGAGATAAGCATATATCAAAAATATTATAAATGATACAAAATATGTGTTATGAATAATGATCCGAGGCACCAGAGAAGCATATAGAGAGATGCCTGGAAAAAGTATACATTTGGATTTATCAAAGAAACATAGAAATCAGCTGACCAATGAAGGTGAAGGGAAAGTACTCCTTGCAGGAGGAACAATGTGTGTCATGACAATTTCTAAAGGTGGGGGAAAAAGAAACAGTGAGAAGATGAAGGAGGCAGATGGAGGCAGAGGTAGAAGTCAGGTAAGCTAGGCCTGTTCTTTCCTTCCCTCTGGCCCATTTCAAGAATATATCATCCAGTGAATGAAACCAGAAGGCAGAAGGCAGCCAGATGTGACTGCAAAGGCAGGTGTCACTTCTAGACCTGGCTCATAAAAATCCCTCTGGTGCCATGCTTACTCTTTCTCTCCTTTGCCCACAATCTGGATAGAAATCAAGAGAGAATTTTGGTTCCCTGTATCACATAGAGGAGCACCTTTGCAAAGCATGAACAAGCATTGGAATTAAAAAACAAAAACAATGCAGTGTCCTAGTACATCTTTTGGGACATTTTATTTTGACAGCAGGTGGTGTTGGCCATCAGTATGCTTTGTTTTGTATAGTAAACCTACCTCTGCCCCAGTTCAATAGCATTCTTAGAGCAACAATTTTCATGAGGCTCAAAATAAATAACATTCTATAAAATCTTCCAGAGTCTCTCTGGAAATGGAATTGGACATTGTATGTGTGAACTAAAGTAACAGGAAATATTCAAGGAAGTGTTCTGTAGCACTGATGAGAGGTAATGATCAAGGTGACTTCTATGAAATATGGTAAAATGGAATTTTATCAATGAATTGCAAAGGGTTCCATTACTGTAAATCGTTACATTAAGTGTACACCGTTAAGCTTAGCAACAGAAATATACCTGATGTCACTAAATAATCATGACTTCACATTACTTCTGAACAATAATTCAAAACATTGTTAGTTAAAAATTACACTAGTTAAAAATTACTTACAATAACCTATAGGTTCACATCTGTGGGATATTTTGATTCAAAGATATAGTTCAACGAAAATATCATGCAAGGACATAAAATGATGGTTTATATGTCTTACCTACATGTACACATGAACATTTAGTTGTCAGTATTCCAAAGATCTCATAATAGAGTTAGACAAAATTTCCAAATTTATAAACCATAAAGTGTTGAACTCTCATAATCACCTACTCTAACAGGTGTATGTATCTTTCCTATATACCTTTAATATTTCAGAGGCGCTCCGAAATGCTAAATTCCATCCTTAATCAAGCTATAATAAAGTACAAGCTATAGCACCTGTTGGGAATTTCTGGCAGTAGGAAGGTATGGCTTACATCTAGCTCCCTAGAGTATTCTATATATCCACTTGAATTAAAATCAGGCTTAGTTAAGGCAATTATTTCCTGATACCTTTAATATTTTAAGAAACATGCATATAATTTTGTCAGGATTCTCCAAAGAAAATTAACCATCACATATATATATCAAACACAGACACACACAAATAATCATGAGGTTTGTGGTGGTTTTCACATTCAAATGTGTGCCTCTATATCACAGTATTAAAATGTGATCACTTGGTAGGTGAGGATGTGGAGCAGCTCAGGTGTTCAGAACCAAGCACAGCTGATGAATCAGGGTTCTCGACTGGTCCCTAGAGAACATGCACATGGCCTTCTCAGCTGCCCCTACATCTGAGCATTTCACTGAAGTAGCCAGGTTTACATGAGGTTAATAAAAAATGTTTTGTAGAAGGTTGTAAAAATGCTTCATAAAATGCTATGTTAGCAATGAAAATGAAATTAGATAATGGATAAAGCATACATTTACAACAAAAATAAAGGACAGAAAACCATTGTGCGTGCAGTTTGGTAACTCTTTGATGGAGACTTAGAAGTTGATGGGAGTTCGTTTATGAAAGAACGTTTCCTCTGAAAGTCAGAGGGGCTAATTAATGAGCATTTAACCAATGGATCTTATCTCGCCTGACTGTTAATGAGTGTGTATTGATTTGCCAATAGGGGCATAATCTTTTTTTAAAAAAATTAATTATCAGGGTAATTTTTGCTATGAGCAAAATCTTATCGACACATGATAAAATTTTCTTAAAGCAACAATAAGAATGCACAATCATTAAATATTTTCTTAAATATTAGAACACGGGCATTTTTTAAAATAAAAAATTTCATTACCCTTTGAGTTTTACATTTTAAGTTCTATAGTGAAAACAAAACATTTCTTCCAGTTTCCTTTCTGCTGCCATCAGTCTTGATACCACCAAAGGAGATGTGTAGGTAGATCATACGTGGTGACGGGACAGCCCTCCTTCTCTTGGAGCCCGTGTATACATGTGCATGCCTGTTTTATAACACTGATCATAATATATGACAGTTTATTATTCTGCTTTCCCCTAGCCTTCAGCTCCTTGAGGATAGAAAATTTATTTTTCTCATTTCTGTTTTCCTAGCAAAAAGACTGACATCACATATTTTAAATGTGGGCATCGCTTTGCTTAGTAATTTAAAATATTGCTCATAGAAAAGAACACATGGTTCAGACTAAAGATGTGAATACAGGTGATAGTGGATATAAGCACTCAGCATCTATAGTGTCTAATGGTGAGGAGACCGATTTCCTGAAGCTGACATCCTGCAGAAACCTTAGAAAATTCATAAGTACCATGTTGTTTTCACACACGTGTGCACATTCACTCATGGGCTCACTCACATACTAACTCTACCTGCCTTTAGTGCATCATAAAACCATGTCCCAACAGAGTATCTGGTATCTGGCAGTTCTCCGATGCTTCTTGAGCACAACAGAATGTCATTAAAGCCAAATCCCACCACACCAATACAAAGAACAACAGAATGTGATAAGCCCTGCTATAAGAGCAAGCAGACTGAAATCAACACATTTCCTGATAGCAGAAGAGTCTGTAACCAAGGATCAATACCAAGTTTACCCAGTGGCATGGGTTTACAAATTATGCAGAGGCAAAGACACTTTGTAGTAATTGCCAGGGATACACAGACAATACCCTGCTTTGAGGAAGGCACGAGTACCTCCCATGCAACAGACAGCACGTCTGCCACTGCTCTTCTCGCAAGTGCCATCTTCCACCTTTGGGCAGCTTCTTTACTAACTCTGGGTTATTTTGGGCAGTGGCCATGTGCTTAGCAAAAGTCTCAACCTAGAACCTGAGGACAACGTTTGCAGCTTGATAAGAAAATCAGCAAATGGGTGAAGCCACCAGGCAGGTTGGGTCACTCCTCGCACAGGCCCCAATTAGTAGAGGTTGCAGACAAAGTGGGAAGGGTACAGGCTGGCGTACAAAGTCTTTCATCTGGACTTTATGGCCCAAGCTCATTCCCATTGTTCCCTTAATTTTGCTTGAGATTTGGGAACAGGAAGTAGGCATGTGGGGGCATAGGGTTTTATTGTCCCCCTCTGCTTTAGGAAAGATACATGTGTCTTTGATACTTCATCAATTTCATTCCTCATTCTCAACTCTGAGTTCCTAAAATAACTTAGAACTTGCAGGAGAATAATGTCACAAGGCATATCTAGAAATTAGCTTTGCTTTTTCAAAATCCCTTGTTAACCATATACAGATGATCCTCAACTTACGCTGTTTTATCGCCCTATACCTGTCATGAGGTGAAAGTATCAAAAATACCTTGGATACACCTGCGGAGCATCATAGCTGAGCAGCACAGCATGCTGTGGGTCTGCACGCTGCCTGCCTCCGCCCAGCAGGCAGAGCAGGCATGGCTCACTCTGAACTCCCATTGCTTTGGCACTATTGTGCGGTTGAGAACATCTTACCTAGATCATTGCAGACCAGGTCTGTATTTCAAAGCCTTCACACACACTTCTCATTTTATTATTTTTTTCTCATTTAAGACTCAAGTGTCCAAACTAGTGCTAAGAATTAGCCTAGGAATCTCAAGATGGCTGAGATGTCTTGATCCAGCATGTGGACCAACATCAGCTCAGCTGGGCCTTGCCCCTTACCCTCACCTTTTGGTAAGAAATAATAGGTCCAGACATAGGGTAACTATAACTACCAATGACATGCCTAATCATTACCTGCTATCCATTTCAAGTTTAACTCTCATTTGTTCAATGAACTTTCCCTCTTCACCATCCAGACATGCCGATGTAACCCCTAACTGTGAGGGTGACCCTGATTGGACAAGGGTAACCCCATAAACTTTGCAATGAATGGTTAGAGAATATTAGCCAGCAGATCCAAGGTCTTTCCCTAGGTAGAAGGCCTACTTGAGAAGTGAGCATGTGACTTAAATCAGGCAACTGAGATACAGTAAAGGTTTGGGAAAAGGGGCCGTTTCTAGAAACTTCCTTACTATAAGAGAGATCATGGAAGCAATACTCTCTCTTCCTGTGAAAGATGTGAAGCCAGCTTTCTATAAATAGTGTTCATGGTGAAGAGTCTCTAAAGACAAAGCAAGCATTAGAGGGAGGCTCACTCTAAACAGTGTGGCCGTTTCCCAGATCATCTTCCAAACTCTGTGTGTACATCCCATCCTGAGGGTTTAAACTCTGCTGAATTGGGCTTTCCATTACTTGCAGCCAAGGGCATCTTTCTTCTGGTTTTACTGTGATGGGCACTCTGTGGCAAGGTCTAACTTAACTCTTATTTAAACCCACTGAGGCTGATTATCCATGTTTTACAGTAAACAGCCTAAAGCTCAGAGGTGTTAAACAATAGCACCAGAGGAACAGAAAAGAGCCATAATTTTAAACATGTGTGTTTGGTTTTGCCCTTATTTCAAAGCCTATGAGTTAAACTGCTTTTCTTTGAAAAATTGACAATCACACCCCTAAATTTACTGCAGTCTTCCTATATTGGTCCTTTTCATGGTTTATTAATGAAAACTCTTTGTCTTACAAAAATAAATATGGAAACTGGGGTAGCGAGAGTCTCAGTTGACATTGCCTAATAAATCTAAATTTTAATCTACATCACAAATATATAAGGTCCTACACTTACCCACAAAAGAAGTGGCATTTAAAAATACTCACAAAAATAAAGACTTCGATCCCAGCTCACTGTGGAACAACAGCCCTCTTATACCAGAGTGTTAGAAAACTGTATAAATATAGCTCATGATAAATTTAAAGTGTTTTTCTAAGTTTAATTTTGAAGGGTTATGTCAGTTGTAATGAAGAGCAAATATGAATAAAGCATATGGGGTGAAATTATTCACAAGTAATGATGAAAGGAACGATACTTGCACAAATGGCTTTGTTCTTAACAATGGAAAACAGGAATAAAACAACAGAGTAATCTTGTCACCTTGATGTTTTATAAGAATTGCTTTAAAATATGTATTTTTCAGTTATTTGATAAATGATCTCTTCTTTGAATTTCACTTCTTTCTCTTAAAAACCACTCTAGGCATTTGTTGAATATCAAAAGCCCAAACCCACCATGATCAGCCTCTCTGGTTTCTAGTCATCTCTGGGCTGTCCTTTCCTTCTAGCTTCAGATTCTCACCTTCAACTTTCTTCACCTTCTACCCTGGGACACTCATGCCTTCCCTCACTAGGTGGTGGAAATTGCTTTACCACAAATTAATTGGTAATTCCGACTGGACTGTCTTCAGTGCCCGACTTCTGTATCCCAAATCAGTGGTTCTCCTGTCTGCACCCAGGAGCTCTGCTTTCCCTGGCTGCTTGATCTCAATCTACAGTCTCAGCGTTTTCCTTCAATGTCTGCTCCTCCAACTTATGTCCTAAATGTTTTTATTTTTTATTTTTTATTTTTTGGCATTTCTCACCTGAGAGGGATTTCATCTACTGCCACATTTCAGCTGTTTTCTACAGCATGTTGATACATCAACAGCCCTGTGTTATCACATTTCAGCAATGGACTCAAGATAACTATCTCCAAGATATTCAAAGAGACCAAAATACCATCATGTTGCCTATTCATTTAGTAATGAGTGTTCTATCTATACAAGAATGAGGAGATTAAAGAGATACTCAGAAAAGTAACAGTGGTTAAAAAAAAATGTAAAGAAAATCAATTTGGCTAAGCATGGTGGGGCACACCTGTAATCTGAGAAACTCTGGAGGCTGAGGCAGAAGGATTGAATGTTCAAGACCAGCTTTAGCAATTTAGGGAATCCCTCAGCAACTTAGCAAGACCCTGTATCAAAATAAAAAACAGAAAGGACTGGGGATATAGCTCAGTGGTAAAGAGCCCCTGGGTTCAATCCCAAATACCGAAAGAAGAGAAAAAAAATAAAGAAGAGAAAAAGAAAAAAAATTATTATCAATCCCTTTTCCTGTTTAGACATAGAAACAGTTTTTCCTGCATCATCGTCTAAAATATTTATATTTGATAAAATCTATGAAAAAAAGAAATGATTTCAGAACTCTCTGGTCTCTGCATTGTTTGGGAAACCTCAGGCAACATTAGTCTATCTGTGCTGTTATGCACTCTGGGCATGGCTTTCTAGGGTCCCTCCCTTGAGAGATACCTTGATCACAAATCAGCACGTAGCAATTTCAAGTGTCTGCCCTTGTGACTTTCAAATTGGGCCTTGTGTTATAAATCACTGTTTATTTTCTCTCCCTGCAGCATCTTAATATATATAGCATGTCTCTTATGATCAGCAGTTACAGCATTCTCCAGAATGATAGCTGGTGTCTTCAGGGTATCTTCTAAGTCAGCCCAGAGTGAATTTAAATAATGAATAACCTCTATTTTAAGTCAGGTCATCCCCAAGTACCTCTAGAGAAAACCCACTGGGGGTTGTCTAGAGGAACAGAACTGATAGAATGGATGTGTAATTGTAACAGGGAATTTATGAGACTGACTTACAGGATCAGAGGCTGGATGGCTCCACAAGGGCAGACAGTAGGCTGGAGAGCTGGGGAAACCAGAAGCTGCTCAATTCAAGAAGCTGGAAACCTCAGAGGAAGAGGAAACAAGGATACAGCCCCACTCGGAGGCCAAAGGCATGGAAGTGCCTCAGAGAGATGCTAGTGCTAATTCACTTTCAAAGGTGGAGGAATCTGGAGTCCAAGTCCCAGGTGATGGCAACAGCCACTGAAGAAGAATCAACCTTGCCTGCACCTGCGAGGTTCGCCCTCTTCCACTTCTTGTTCCAGCTGGGCTCCCAGCCTAAACAGCCATCTGCATTCAAGGCAGGTCTCCCTCTCTGGGTCTCTGACCCACACGCATGCCAATCTTCCCCAGAAACATCCTCACAGACACACCCAGAAAGATGCTTTCTCAGTTTTCTGGGCTTACTCAATAGTCAAGTTGTCATCCAAGATTAACCATCATGCCCATCCAGGTGTTTTTGTGTAACAGAGTAACAGAAAGAGAAATGCGCGCTCATTATAAGATATACAAAAAAAAAAGAGTGGTGAAAATGGAAACTGAAAACCTTTGGGAAGTTGTCATTTATTTTTCTGTGACAAAATCTTTGCTTGACCCTAGCCACCTAAGATTAGATCCCTTGTGATTGTAGATTACTCCTTCTCTGTAGATCCAGTGAGTGTTCCTTTAAGGAGACAGAAACAGTTTTTCCTTCTTGTTAGACCACTCCCTTTCATAGCTGTAGTCATGGTCACCCTGGTGTTATAGCTATTTATGTACCTGACTGCATTTCTAGACTGGGAATCTCTCAAGGTCATAAAGTCCTTCTACTCTCAACTCTTGCCCTTTACCCCCTGTGGCAGGAGAGAAAGCTCTGGGGAAATCCCAGTGTGCTGAACAAAGTTCACATTTGTTTCCTGTTAGCCTAACCCGAAGCCTGATTTCTTCTGTACCATCATTCTCAGTAATAACAATAATAAAGCCATAGCATTCCAATTTTGTCTCAAAATATCTCAAAATAAAATCAGAACATTTAAATGATTTCTTTAATAAAAAGTGGGCATCATGTGCATGTTTATTCTAATACATTGCCTAGAATCTTTACCCTTCATGCTATTTTTCAAAACTACATTTAATTCATGCACCTGATTTTTCGTGACCTAAATTTTTTCTTTTCTTTTTTTGTTTCAATATAGGTCACTTTCAATATTTGGTCACCAGTGAAAATACTACTGTTTAAAAAAAATCCTAATTCTAATTTAAGTTGATGTAATATTGAAAAGCTCAACTTTGACTATTGGAATTTGTTTTCATATTACTTATTCTTCATAACATCAAGATATTACATATTAATGCTTTATAAAAAAAATAGTAGATGCCAGTACTGACGTGGCTGTAAATGTGTGAAAAGCATGACGGTCACCTCACGTACAGCATGCCACATCTACAGGCAAAGGCTAGCTCCCTCTTGAAAACCAGTTTGTCACTCAGGTATAGAGGCCTTGAAAATAAACCTAGGTTTCCCCTGGTTCTTGGACCCACTTACTTGCGGGCCTTGACTCAACACAGAAAGTGCATTTCTCAATGAGCCCATCCTTGGAAGACTGGAAGTTGCACATGGACCAGAATATTAGCCTTTATCATGATTTAGTCATGTTGTTCTGAATCATGTCATATTTGACAGGCACTTCCACTGGCTGAATTAATTTTTCAATTTTCTGTAATGATCTTTTGTTTCCTGGAGTGGTTTTTAGCACCTTCGAATTATTCAACATTAACTATGTCCTGCCATTTTCAGGCATTGCTCTTGGTACTGGGGATAAAACTCCGGGCCTCATTGAGATTGAATTTTAATAATCCTTACCACATAATTCTAGTAGTGATATTAATACTCTCTAAACATGATTCCAACTCAAAAGAGTTTGGGGTACTTCATTGCAGAGCTTTAATAAACCAAACATCAAATGTTAACACAAAGCATATACTGATGGTGGTACTGGCCAGAATGGGGCACAGAAAAAGAAGACAGAAAATAGCAGGAAAACCTAGCTGCCTACTCTAATTTTCTTCCTTATTTCCAGATCTTGCCAAGGTTTTTACTAAAACCTGTTGAATCATTATACTTTTTCATTTTAATTGGGAATAATAATCCATTTTTCAGTCATTCTGAGGAATCTGTAACTGGATGAAATATTTTAATTGTTACTATAGAGAAATAAATCAAGGTAATGAGTTATATAAATATATGCTCACTGTTATGCTCCCCTACAAGACTTTAAAGTATAAATTGAGATGCATAAACCAATAAAAAGCAAGGAAATGTAGAATACAATGTTACTTTCAAAAACAAACAAAAAAAACCCTATAATTCTGATTATCTTAGTGAGTCTGAAATTGGGTGTACTGAAGAAAATATCCCTGATAAATTCCCACTGATACAGAATTATTCTATAGAATAATATAGCTTAACATTGTATCCGTAGCTAAACATTAATATTTTGTCTTTAAAAAAAAACCCACAAGTCTAACTGTCCTATTGCCTACAGAAAATACATGAGGAAGGATAGGAAATGTAATTGCTTAGGTGAGAGGAGAGGGTGGCTTGGGGTCAATTTAGGGCCTGCTTTCCTGGGTGGATCTAAAGTTGCAGAATGTTCAGCAACTTAGAGCAGTAGGTAAGAGATGGGTAAAGGATCACAAAGAGGTATGAGAGACTGTTGGCTAAAGAGAAAGTCGATTCTCCTCTGCAATATTACAGACTGAGAAACTTAATAGCAGGCTGCAGTTTTCATTGCAATAAATTACTTGGTATCATGCAATAAATAATGAGATACCAGAAATTACATCTTATTTTCCACTCAATGCCTGTCACATTTACTGGTTTCTTGTTAGATTCATGTGAGGGAGTTGAAATTGAACAGTTTGAGCTTGTGATCAGTTTTAGTCTCTCCTTCGAACCCAAAGTGTAAACCCCTCAATGATGAACTGCATGTCCTTCTGTGCACAGGTCTCTAGCAGCCACATGCACAGCCCCTGCCTGACTGATTTGAAAGCTTAAGTGAAGGTTAAGAGTCTTTTCAATGTGTGGAGCTTCCTAGAGGACACAAACACTGCTTCTCATTATGTTAGCTTCTCAGTGGCTGGCATTTGGGCACACGAAGAAGTCTGAGGTGTTTCACATTATGACATTTTCATTAGTCAAAAGAACGTTCCGTGTGGATATTGCTATTATTTTCTATACAATCCATCTTTAAGATTTCCAGGGGATTTATATATGTGTGTGTGTGTATGTATCAATCCTATCATATCTTTTCCTCTGTCGAGCTCAGTAAGGAATAAGATTTTGAGGAGCAGCTATTTGAGACTTGAGACAAATAACACCTGTTTAGAGGATGTTTAACAAGGAAGCTTTGAGAGGCAATGAGGAATCGACTGTGTTCTCTAGAGAAATGTCTTATAGCCCTAGCGTTCCTCTCTTGGATCAAACATGTAATGGAATCATCTAGAGAAAGTGATTTTATATCATCACAGGCAGCTTTTTTCCAGTTAGAATATTTATTGAGCAGATAAGTAAAAAACAAAGTAAAATAGTTCAGCCACAATTTTTGAGCCCCAGATCTCAAGGGCTTGGCCATCTGGTGAACATAGTCGAAGATTATTTAAAAGACTTTCCCCATTTGGAGAATGATAGGAAGCATATTTTTG
>PVHX01005533.1:0-25503 GCA_004024805.1 Geosciurus inauris | reverse complement strand
GTATGTATCAATCCTATCATATCTTCTCCTCTGTCGAGCTCAGTAAGGAATAAGATTTTGAGGAGCAGCTATTTGAGACTTGAGACAAATAACACCTGTTTAGAGGATGTTTAACAAGGAAGCTTTGAGAGGCAATGAGGGATCGACTGTGTTCTCTAGAGAAATGTCTTAAAGCCCTAGCGTTCCTCTCTTGGATCAAACATGTAATGGAATCATCTAGAGAAAGTGATTTTATACCATCACAGGCAGCTTTTTTCCAGTTAGAATATTTATTGAGCAGATAAGTAAAAAACAAAGTAAAATAGTTCAGCCACAATTTTTGAGCCCCAGATCTCAAGGGCTTGGCCATCTGGTGAACATAGTCGAAGATTATTTAAAAGGCTTTCCCCATTTGGAGAATGATAGGAAGCATATTTTTGGAAATAGGAAAAGTTGTAATGGGAATTTACAGACCAGAGATGAAAAAAAAAATCTGAATTTATGTTCTTGTACTAAATGTCTATACCCACAGCAGTAAATATGTTGCACGTTACAAAGAGAGTTTGGGAGTTTATAATCTAGAGTTCAAAAATTTTCAGGTTGGATGATGTTGAGCATAATTTTACTCCTGTAAGGTTTAAATTTTTGCATTTATATAATGAAGATGAAATGAAGTATGGAGGATATTTACATATGAGGGCTCCTAGAACATACCTAGTTATATTAAGTACTCAGTACTTAGGTACTGAGGTAGTAGCAGAAATGCAATTTAAATGCATTAGGTACATTGTAATCTTCCTTTTGTCTCCAAAAATAGCACAATGCAACTTAAAAAAAAAAAAAAAAAAAAAAAAAAACAAAAAAAAAACCTCACTTGGAAAGCAAATCTTACATGATTCTTAAGTATTAAGGTTGTTTTTCTGGAGCAGAGAATAATCAAAATGCCTGTATCTGAGATGCAAAGATGGGATCCAAGCAGAAAATGCTGAATTATGAGAAATTAAATATTCAGTGCCTCAAATCTTCTCTGAAAAATTTTAATACAGACTCACTAATTAACACTTGGGGAACTGGAGATTTAATAGTGGCTCCAGGCAGATTTATCTCACTCAATTATGATTGTATTCAGTTTTCGTTGTTGGGTTGCCTTTCTAGTAGATGGAAAACATAACCTGGATGTTTGAAATAATAGCAATAATAACAGCAATAAAAGAAATACTTTTAAACAACCTAAACCTGTCAATCTTAAAGAAATTAGATACAAATAATTAAAATATTAAAATATTCCATTGCCAGACATATAAGGTAAAGGCATAGTCCGCAGAGAAGAGCACTGTGGTGATGGATGCCCACTCAGCAAGAGCTCTGACCTGGGCCTGTCCCCTGCTCCCTGTCACACACAGTCTCTGTCTCTAGTCACAGGTCTTCATCCCTCTCCAGCAGCCCTAAATCAAGAAACAAAGTCACCAAACTTAACCTTCTCCTTTCAAAAGGAATGAAAATTAAATGTACTCAAATTTTTACTTGTGTTCATTATAATTAAAAATTGAATGAAATATTAATGAGTTCAGAATTTTAAGTGAGCAAAGGAAATAATAAATACAGAGCTGGCTTATAGACTCTAAATATTCAGTAGCTTTATCCTTATACTAGGTTTCTTTTTTAGGTTATTCCGTTAGGAATCGCTTCTTTTTTTCCCTTAAGTTGAACATTTTTCTCATTGGTCAGATGCATATTTTAATTTAATGAGAACGCGGACATTTAAAATCTAATTTGTTAGAAACAGTGGTATCTCTTTTGAATCTATATCTTATATTCTCACTGTTATTGTCAGTATTATGTTCTATAGCCACACTAGAAGTCCCTTAAGTTTTGAACATCTTAAAATGTTAAACTCTTTTCAGAGAAGATTTAAGACACTGAATATTTTAGTTTTGTGAAATACAGCACACAAGGAATTTTGGATTTTTGGAGGAATGTGTGTTTGTGAACTGTGAATTTCTTTGTTGAAGAAATCTGTAAATCCAGGCTCAACATAGGTTAGAAACATAACTTTAAGCAAACTAGAAGCCACAGAATCTGTCTCTTGTACCTTGGAACAGAGCCATGATTTTACTTTTACCCTTATTGGTTACAGACTCCTTTTAAGTAGTAAAGGCATTACTGAAACTACTCCACATTCTTTTTTTTTAAACATTTATTTTTTAGTTGTAGGTGGACAGAATATCTTTATTTTATTTTTATGTGGTGCTGAGGATCGAACCCAGTGCCTCACGCATGCCAGGCAAGCATGCTACCTCTGCACCATAACCCCAGCCCCTACTCCACATTCTTTAAGTATTAAATAAACATGATGATAATGAAGTTTGGGCTGATCTAATTCAGGTACCTTAGTTAAACAAAAAACTTTAAATCTGCAAAAATGATATTAGCAAATAATAATCAGATAACGTCTCTTCGGTATGGAAATTCCTGCTGAAAGCCTGGGTGGAATGGTGACCACCTGCACCTTTCTATTCTTAGCACCTAAAGATTGTTTCAATTATCTAAGGATAGTTTTTTGAAAAAGTGAACTCTTATTTACCGAATACATGGACATGGGGAAATTGTCATTAACCACCAAGACAGATATAAACAAACTAGTTTACAGAACTATCTCTAGAACTGAAGCAAGAATTAAAGACAGGCAAGCCGGGCTCGGTGGCTCAAACCTGTAATCCCAGTACTTAGGGAGGCTGAGACAGGAGAATCGCGAGTTCAAAGCCAGCCTCAGCAATAGCGAGGTGCTAAGCAACTCAGTGAGACTCTGTCTCTACATAAAACACAAAATAGGGCTGGGGATGTGGCTCAGTGGTTGAGTGTCCCTGAGTTCAATCCCCAGTACCAAAAAAAAAAAAAAAAAAAAGAATGAAAGACAGGCAGCCAGTGTAGATAGGTCTTTGGGTCAGATTGAGAAACTGGAGGCCAGTTTGGATTGGGGAAGTTGGAGACAGCCCCTGGGACATTGGAATGTTAATGTCTCCAGAGCTGTTTGATTACCAAGATTGCCTGTCTACACTCCTCCTCCCAGAAGGTCATTAATGAAGCACCCCCTAAACAGACAGTGAACTGCTAATCCCCCCTTGGCTGCTGCTCCCTTCCTGCCTGATCACTCTACCTTGGCCCTTCCCCCTGCCCACCTGCATCTCACCTTTTGGCCATCCCACCAGCATCTCCTGGGCCTAGTCACCTAAGCAGGAAGGAGAAAGATAAGAGAGAAGAGGGCACAAGAATAAAGAAAGTCTAAAACGTATAAAACGGGCAGGATACTTTCATTACTTGGGATACCAGGATACCAGCCATGGCCCCGCTTCTCCCTCCCAGAAGACTGTGTTACTATTTTTTAAATAAAATCTGCTTTATACACTTGCCTCGGTGCTTCTCTAATGTTCAAATTTCAACACTTGAGGAAGCAGAACTCATCACCGATAATCAGTATCAGAACTCTCTGGAAAATGAGAAGATAAGGAGTGCTTGGGAGTAGTGCTTTGCAAGTCCCAGGTGTTCCTTTCCCTCCTTTAAAAAAAAAACCTGGCAAAGAGTCTTCCCAACTCTCCGGCCTGAGGGACATTACCAAGCCTACCTATGTCAAAAGCAAAAGTGGCAAAATGGTGAGTTACTTCCCCAAGTGTCAAAATCACAACCATCCCCAAGGAGCACAAGAACCATGATCTTTACAGATGGAGGGGAGGTGGGATTCTGCAACGAGCCTTCTGACCTGTCTCCAGGCTAAAGCAAACATGACTGTCCAAATAGTTGAATCCTCCCCATTGGCTCTCCCAACAGGGGCGACATAAGCTTGAATCGTTAAATGCTCTCCATATCAACCATGAACAAATGTTAACCCCAGAGAGTGGAAGATATAACCTGGGTACTGGGAAAGACTCTTAAAAATTAAAATGGGCTCCCCTTTAGAAAGCTCTCACTGGTATTTAGTCTGTCAGGTAATTAATGGTTCAGGATGGAAACATAAGGGCAACTGGGAAAAATTTTAAAAAAGCAAATCTTATCACCCTATCACATGGGAGTCACATGTCCCAGATTATCCATTCATTATCTCTGCTCTGGATCTTTTTAGGGACTTAACAAGGTTGTATATTCAGTGACAGCCTATGTTCTTCACTGTCATGGTCTCCCACTGCAAATTACAAGCAGATGTTTGTTGCTTTCAAGCCAGATGCCAACACATCAGCAGGTGTTGAAGCCTATTTATTTGTACACAGAATCTGCCGCAGCCTTGAATAACAATTAGGGTGCATCTTCCGTGCTCCTACACTCACTTCCTTTCCTTCCTTCTCCTTTGTAAGCCTTTCTATTGACAAGACCAGAGCCCTTTCAGTCACAATTCGTATCTGTGGTTTAAAGTGGCATCAAACAAATGGGCAAAATTAACTTCCACGTGAAAGCTACAGAGACATGGTCTGTTTCCACCCAGTTAAGAAAGTTTTTATCACCTTGTAAGATTTTCAAACTTTGTTACCAAGGGTAACCTAATTCAGTCTCAAACATTGGCTTTTCCATCAGTATTAAAATTTTTCAAGGAAAAAGAAATCACCAGTGTTGTTTCCCTTGTTTGCATAATAGAAATAAGTTGATAGAATCAGTTAGATAAGAACTACTCAACTATACTAATGTATTGAGCAGTCAGCCCTGGGTGTATCCCTAACGCTGAGGGACAGTCACTACCAGGCTGACGCTATTTGGGTTCTGGCTTTCTGCTCTATGCCATTAGCCTTCGTCAAAGCTCATTTATTCTGGGACAACAATACATGTGAGGGGAACCAAACAGAAAGAAAGGAGCCAAAGACAGGCTATGAGCTTGATGGGCACACTGATGCTCTAGGACAGGGCTTTGACCCACAGTGCCCCTTGGACTGGGAAAAAAATTCACCGTTGGGACAACAGGTCATTTACTTACAACTATTTCCCACTTCTTTCAAATATATTGAGTGAATAAATTAACAATATAAGAAAGCAAGAAAACAAGACAGCCAGCAAGCCAGAAAGAAAGGAAGAACGGAAGCAAGGAAGGAAAAAATTTAGATTTGTTCTACAGACATTTTATAAGCAACTGGGTGGTGCCACAAGATAGTGGTCATAAATGAATGTATTCAAGGCCTTCTTAAAAACAATTTAACTATAACAGAAGTGGAACTGCTGGTAATTTTATTCTATGTGTGTGCAAATGTGCATATGCGTGCAAAATTCATTTTAATAAAACACAAGGAAATAAAACACTGAATTGTACAAAGAAAAACGAGTACTATTTTTGTTTTGTTTTGTTGAAGGAAGAATTAGGGAAATGAGGGCTGAGAGAGAGCCCTGTTTTTTTGGAAAAACAAAAAAAATCTTGGCATTTAGGGATTGCAAGGAAATTTAGATTGCTAATCCATCCACAGGTAAAGTTTGAATCTCTTCAATTGTAAACCTGTAAAGAGGCTTCAGAGTATAAAGTTATCACTCTGTTCTGTGCTGAGCCTGGTAACAATACCTGAATTGTCTTACCGGCTCCGTTACCATCTCATTCTAAGGCCTTCACACAGGTGCTTTCCCAACCAACGGGGCAACTGCAAACTGAGACAACGAAGTATGGTATTTTGAAGTTTGATTCAGTGCTTTGCACAGGCTGGATTTGTTCTTGGAGTCACCGCCCTGTGAGGCAACATTTCTATCATGGCTCCTGATTTGGCCATCACTAAAATCAGTAGGAAGCACATGCCCCTCTTTATCTTTTTCTAAATCACTGCATACGATCAGACACAGAAGGACACAGAGTGACAAACGTGAGTGGATGTTTGCCTTCAAATTGATACCATGTATCAGTATGTCTCTACAGATGGCTCACTAATCCATTCATCATTCCATCTGACTTTTTCCAACTCACCTATGGGAATTTCACAAGAATCCATCACTTAAATTTTCAACAACTCTTTGTTTTCTCCCACAAACACTTCTTTTTGTAATTCTTCCATCTTTTACTTTACCCCTTGGAACTAACTTCTTTTACACACACCACACTTTTGTAGAATATGATTGTTTTTCTCCAAGATTATGCATACAATAGAGAAATTATGCTTTAAGGAACTTAACACAGACATGGCTCCATCTTTTTATTTACTTTTCTATGACTTAGCTTTTTCATAGTTTTGTCCAGCACACCATCATTATGGTCTTGACAATCATAATGGTAACATATTACCTTAAAAAGTTTTATTAAAAATTCTCATTTTTGCCAGGTGTGGTGGCATACACCTGTAATCCTAGCACTTTGGGAGGCTGAGACAGGAGAACTGCGAGTTCAAAGCCAGCCTCAGCAACAGTGAGGCGCTAAGCAACTCAGTGAGACCCTGTCTCTAAATAAAACACAAAATAGGGGTGGCAATATTGCTCAGTGGTCAAGACCCCTGAGTTCAATCCCAAGTACAAAAACAAAAAGAAAAATTCCCATTTTTGGAAAACGTGTTCAGGTCCACTCACCACCTGGCTCTCAGGGTACAGGATTTCTATAATAGAGCTAATGCTTTAACTCTCTCACTAGTGAATTGATACTTTTCTCAGTTTTAATTCATGCTTCACAGTTTGGGTTAGTAGCAATTTAACTCACTATGCAAGGCCTAGTCAAAAAAAGAACTCCAGAGCCTGTCCAAATACACATACCCATAAGCTTGGAATTGTGGAATTCAGCATTTAAACTTAGGAGGTGCTTGTTTGTTTTGCAGTGTGAAACCATCACCAGGGCCTTTCAATGCCCTTTCTTCTGGATATTAGAAGAGCTTACCAGAAACAGAGAAACAAAAACCAAGTGTGTTCCTCACATATGTTTGGGAAACCCTAGGTTAAGTAGAGTAAGCTAAAAAGCCTCTGGATCATTTCATGTCCACCAATAGTGTTATTATGAGCATACCATGAATGAAGTTTACTTCAAGATACTTAATTAGCTAAAAAGGCTAATAGGGTCATTGAGTAGAGGATACTCAGAAGGTATCTTTCGTAGCTTTTATAAAATGTCTCTTTCATTCTTTATTACAAAGCAGCAGGAAAAGGTATCTCCTCATTAATACAGTGAATTTGGAAACATCTAGGACTTTACTACATGTTTTAGATTTATTTTCAGGTACCTGAAGTCTAAGCCCATTCTTATTTGGCCAAATGCTGAGTCATCCAGAAAATTGCTTCTG
Source organism: Geosciurus inauris (assembly GCA_004024805.1). Lineage (NCBI taxonomy): Eukaryota > Metazoa > Chordata > Mammalia > Rodentia > Sciuridae > Geosciurus > Geosciurus inauris. The sequence continues at coordinate 18,307 of PVHX01005533.1, read as the reverse complement.
TATTTTGTGACTAAATGGTCATCTAGTTGCAAGGATTTTCATTTTCTATTTTAAACAATTCTCTAAATGCAAAGGTTTAATAGTCAATATATTTTATGACTAAACATAAACCATTGCAAATAGAGAAATCGCATTTTAGCTAATTTTATTATTAATGTACATATATATCTTTTTTTACATGTCATATCAACATATAAAATTTAAAAAGTTAAACTGCATTTTCAACCTATAACCTTGATGGGAAATTTATTTTCATCTTTGATTTTCAACTTTTAAAATATGTAGAGGACAATGTTAAATGTTCACACAATTATTGTGGAAATCATTAACCAGATATAAAGTTTTTTCTCATTGATTTTTAGATGCCTCTTTTAAAAAGCGTAAGTTCCCATATTTATTCTATTTTCCTGAGTACAGGAAAAAATAATTTTCAATTCAAAATGATGTTCAATAAACATATATATAGATATCAATTATTTCACTGAAGACAAAGCATTATCTTCCCTCTCCCTCACAGATACACACACACACACACACACACACACACACACACACACAAGCTAGAATCATTGGTCCAAAAAGTCAAAATAGATTGTTTAAAAATGTCTGGTCAGCCGGGCGCGGTGGCTCAAGCCTGTAATCCCAGCACTTAGGGAGGCTGAGACAGGAGAATCGCTAGTTCAAGGCCAGCCTCAGTAATGGTGAGGCACTAAGCAACTCAGTGAGACCCTGCCTCTACATAAAACACAAAATAGGGCTGGGGATGTGGCTCAGTGGCCAAATACCCCTGAGTTCAATCCCCAGTACCAAAAAAAAAAAAAAAAAAATGCCTGGTCACTGAATTCTGTTTCATTAGAGAAAGTTATATATTACATTGGCCAGTATTTGCTGGTCAATTATTCCTTGACAGTCAAAGACAGAGTAAGAAAGAGAGATGCTCTGTGTCTATATCCCACTACATAGAAGCATGTTAGGTCAAGGCTCATAATGGAAATTTCCTCAGCAGTAATGAGGTGCAATTATGTACGCAGGGCTGAAATAGAGCAAAGAGATCTCAGATAGCTAAGAGCAGAATCAATTAGGCAAAAAGCTCTTGTCTTGTCCTTATAAGTTAGTATGTTGATTTGCACACTTTGATATGCCTTTGAAAGGAAAAAATATATAATATACATATATACATATATATCTTTTGGAATGGGCCTTAATAGCTCATGCATTTAATTACTGTCAGATCCATGGAAAGCTACAATGGCTATTCATGAAATATTCAAATATATACTGGTAAGGCCATCTCATTAACAGATCTTGACACTGCTTTGTCAGGTGGGAAAGCTAAAACAACACCAAAGAGGTGACACATGACACTGTCTTGTAGGAAACTCATCTGGCCATCTGCTTACTTGAACAAGCATGCTGTCTTTGTTTGCAATACTATTCTTAAGGAATAGCACAAATGCTTTTTGCCCTCATCTGTGAGATTGGAAGTTGAGAATAAGCTCTGGGTTCTACTCCCTAGAATAATTAAGTCTCCACTAAATTTATGAAAATAAAAATTATTGTAGGATTTTCCAAAATGAACTAGAATACCACAGGCTAGCTGAACTAATAATCAATATTATGGGAAAAATTAACTGAGTTGCCTGGAAAATAGACACTTACATAATTAGGAGGATACAAATGTGCTGGACAGGAGTTGGTCTCCCTTTCTTTGTACTCAAATTTGAGAGTGAAGCGTAAATGGCAGAGACTGGGCCTGGACTAGAGAAGGAGCAGTTCCTCAGGGAACTGCCTGGCTGAGCTCAATGGCAAGGAAGCTGCAGCCATTACAGTATCATTATGTGATTTGCTAGCGAATACGCATGAGAAGCTAAAGTTTCTCTGTGATAACTTCCAACACTAAAAGGATCCACAGAAAAAAGAAGATGGGTACTTGTTCTGGTGACTTGGGGTACTCTTCAAAGGGACAGAATCCCTCAGGGGCCACTTGGCTGGGTGATCTATCTAAGCAACTGCTCATTCCCAACACGGTGCCCTGCTGGGTCTGCAGGACAGTGGGAATTTAAATGCTAAGAAGAATAAAGTGTATATATTTCTTGAAATGAATTATTCAGAATGAATTTTACTTTCTTATATTTTCAAATTTCAAAAATACTTCAATATATAAATTGTCTTTAATTAAAATTGCCCCTGATTTAATCAAGCTAAGTTTCAATTACAGCATTGGTAATTTCAAATATAACTGTTTGAAAATTGAAATTTCCAACTTCATGAGTTTTCTGATATATCCTTGACACTACTTAGACTAGTTAGGAAAGGGAATATAGCTTTATAATTTATGGCAAAAACAAGTTAAATTAAATTGCCTCCCAGTATAATCCTATTGTAAGATTTGTAGTTACACAAAGCAAAAAAACTAGTCAATTCTTAGATAATAATCCAACAATTACAACCACATATCTTTTACTGTTACACTTTCAAATATAATTAAATTCTATTTGTTTCAGAAATCTACTTTGGAAATACTGCATAATTCCAAATACTGCATAATTAATACTGTGTATTAATTGCTTTTTTATTGGACTTATAGCACTTTAAGATGAAAAGGAAAAGTAGCAAAATATATTATTATTATGTGACTTTTTTCAGGCACTTTTTGAGAAAGAAGAACACAATATACCAAGACTGACATAGACTGAATCCTTATATAGAATGAGAGATATAGTTAGATGATCCACAGAATTCTTGAATATTTCTATTGGGAAACAGGAGTTATTTCCTGAATTTCTATCTCACGATTTCATCATCCATTCAGATCTGTGTGGCATAATTATCTACCATCATTTCATCCAGGAGAAATATAATTAAGGTAGTTGCCTATAGTTTACCGGGTAGTTCCAGTCACTTGCTATAAGAGAGAAAAAGTAACTTCATAAAAAGAAAATGAAGTATATGTGTGTGCTGGGGTTGGAAATTTTTCTTTTAGCTTTTAACTTAGACACAAATGTCTAAAACATCCATGCTGGGAAGATCTTAAAATAAAATTGCAAGTAAAGGATTAAAATCCAGATTAAATTACTAGTGAAATTTCTGTCCTTATTGGTAGAATCCTTTCAGAAAAAATCCCTTCAACTAACTAAAAGTCTACAAATTGAAGGGATGAGTCTTAGGGGAAAAACATTCGTATGAGATGTATTTCATTCTTCTATGAAATAACAAGAATACCTAACTGCTTGTTTCAAGGAAAGTGAAAGATAAAATCTTCATTAAAAATATAAAAGGTCATCTGCCCTTAGGAGAACTCCAGGTGTGAACTGGATAGAATTTATTGCTATGAGCTCCCTCTCATGATAAGGAAGATTAAAGTTGCTAGTTGAAGGGCAGCAGCAGCAGGCTGTACTGGGAAAGCTGATGTTCAAGGCCCCAAGCCTATACTGTGACAAGCTTCCTGCCTGGTGGGTGCCTGCCTGGCTGAGCTCAATGGCAAGGAAGTTGCTACCATTACAGTATCCCTGTGTGATTTGCCAGTGAATATGCATGAGAAGCTAATTTGCAGGGATTCAGTGAAAAGTAAGTGTTTTGATGAGGAAGACTGAAATAACAAGAAGGGAGGAGTGAGGAAATGGGATAAATATACCATAATCCTTGATTACTCTGCAAATATAGCAGGCATGAGAGTTATCTTTTCCCTAAAGCTTGCAGATTTATTTCCTTTCATATTTTAAGCGTGACATGGGCCACTGAGAGAAGGGAGTCACATAGTTTATTTTAAATGAAAAATGAGCAGTTCATGTGCAGATTTCCTCTAACTACTTTTTAAAAAAATCTTTTTTGCCTACATATTGAAGAGATTTAAGTTTTGTTTTGTTCTGTTTTGTTTTTTAATCAACAAACCTTCTAAGGACCACAAGAGTTTCTACATCTAATCACATTTATTCACTAGATTTTTCTTGTTTTTTTTTCAAAGCAAATCATTCCAAATAGAATAAAAAAACACAACAGTGTGGTTTACCTCCATTATCTATACCACCCCTGAAAGAGTAGTACTATTTAATTAATTCTAATATTTATTATACTTTCTTCTGAAAATAATCTGTTACTCAACATTAATGAATAAGAAAATGGATATGAATATACCTTTGGATAAACAGAAGGAAACTCCTGTAGAGGAATCTTTCTTTTCTTTTTAATCAAATTTCTCTAGATTTTACCAGTGGTTTCAATTAAAAATGTGTGAATAAATACAACTGTACAACTTTTCACACAAGATTTACTGTGTACAAGCTGTACCTCCCAGAAAACCTAGAATTATATATCTTGACCTTTATGGCATGTGTGTGAATATGTGTGTGTGTGTGTGTGTGTGCACGCGCGTGTTTAACTTCAAAAATATCTGAATCCAATATTGAAAAGGGCAGCAGACACAATGAGAACTGACTGAAAATAACAAGACTCAGAGCCAAAGGAAAAAGTAGAAGTATAATATTGTTGTAGAAGACACACTAGGTTAGGAATCAGAAGTCCTAAGTGTAGTCCTTGGGTGGACCCTTGTCCCATGATCCTGCACAATGGCTTAACTTCTAGATACTCAATTTTGCATCTGTAAAGTATGTGTATTTTCCTTAGGGGGTTCTGAAGAAGATAAAATCCAGTACTCTCTGCAAATATATTTTGTTACTTCTAAGGGCTATATGCACATAATTTGTTTCCTATAAAGCAATGAATTGTGTATGTCATTCATCACTTTGTAGCTCAGTTTTCTTATCAGTAAAATGAAAAGAATGAAATTAAGTGGTCTCTCCAGGGTTGTTAGTTGATTGCAATTTAATTTTATTTTAATAAAAAAAATAGTTAATGTACTGAAGGCATGTGGACCTCCCAGTGTGTGTGGAGAAGAGGGAAGGTCATGACAGAAGAGTAAAAATAATGAGAAACCTAATTATGAACATGAAAGGATGGAATCAAGGGTATAGAACTACTGGAACAGGAGAACCGATGCCATTTTAACAGGCTTCACCGTTGAAATAATGCAAGAAGAATTGCACCTCAATATAGACATCAAAAGTATCTGTGACCATTATCTAAAGGCCATTGGAGCCTTGGACTTTTATTGGCTTGTCAGTCTCTTTCTCTCTGATTGGCTTTATTAAATGTAAATGTGCTCTCTTTTTCTCTCTTTCTTTTTCGACTTTATGTTTGCTTAGGTATATTAAGTTCTCAAATTCTGCCATATCTTTAAACAGAATATGTGGAGGTTCACATGATAATCCGCCTTTTCCTGGGTGCCATTAAATATGGTTTCAAGATTCTAAAATATATTCTGATATAAAGATACAAAATCATGATCAATGACTATAAGGTCAGGCTTTAAGGCTAGCACTATAAATCCAAATTAGAAAATAAACACAACAGCAGATGTCTGGTTTTAATGGGGTACAGAAAACTGAATTTTCTCCAAGGAAAGTAAATAGACAAAAGAAGATGTTCATTCATGAAATAGGCTCCATGGACACCTGCCAAGCATACGATGAACCTGTGTGGTGGCAAGCCTCAAATATGGCTTGCTCAAAAAAAATTGAAGTATGTTATTCTAAAAATATATATAATATAAAATACATAAATATAATTAGCATGTGTTTGCATATTAAATGTTACATATTATGTCATATATAGTATGCTATATTAAATATAAGTATCTAGCATACACAGTAGATGTAAGTATATTTAAACTGCTACATTGTAGAAAGTATTTAACACTTAGGGCAACCCTATCTGTAATCCAACAGAGACAGATACTCATACTCATAGGAAATTAGGTTTAGAGAAATTAATTATTGGTCCTAGGCAATGCTGTAAGCAGAGTTAAACAAGGTGGCACCCACAGAAGCTCTGATTCTTGCTCACTGAGCAATATCGCCTCTCTAAGATAGCAAAAGACAGGGTCCCATCACTGCTCCCGCTTTTGTCCAGGTAACTGGTCCCTGTGGTCCGCAAGAGATTTATCTCCAGCGAAATTGTATCTTTCCTTCTACCTCAAAATATTGGGTGAAACCTCTAAATGTTAGTCATAGCTTCTTTCTAGATTGGTTGATTGAATACTTCTACCTCTCTCCCTGGTTGATTTATAGAATATCTAAAATACAGGTATTTGATGTATCTATTCATGTTGGACATTAGAGATGAAATATAAGACACTGGACAATATCTTCAGGCCAAGCTCCAAGGCAGGACCATGAGGTAGTTTCTCCAGGAAAAACATCTATGAATAAATTAGGAGGACAATGTTCCATTTGTAGGCTCCTGACAACTCATCCACAGCTTATAGAAAGACCTGAGAATATGATTTTGTGTCTGAAATGAAAGATTCTGTGAAGGGAAACAGAAGCATAACCTCCATAAAATTTTCTCAAAATTAATTCCTTTGAGCTGGTCTTAAGATATTGCTTTGCCTGTTCCCATGATGCCAACAGACAAGTTAAGATCAGGGAGTTTACTTAAATTCTATGAACCAGCAGGTCTCTGGCTGTACTGTGTTATCCCAGGGCTCCAGGGAAGCCAGGATGACTAAGAATCCTACCAGGTACCAGCAGCTGGTAGTAAATAAGCACTGACTGGATCATTTCTATCTCTGGTTTCTTACAGCACACTGGAGGATTCTGAGAAGGTGGACAACATATTCTGTATCTCAGGGATCAGGGGATATGCAGTGTTAATAACATTGCAAGACGAGTCTCAGTTTTCAAGCAAGAAAGGTAGGGGAAGTGGGAGTTGAGAGAGACTCCGTTTGCAAGTCATCTTTGAACAGGTGGCTTTCCCTGGGCCTGTAAGGATGGCAAATATGTATAGGAAAGAATGGAGTCTTAAGCACAAGAATAGAGTGGCAGAATTAGTGTCATTGGTCATATTCAGGGCAAAAGAACAAAACGGAACACCTGGCTATACAAAGTATCTACAGCACACAGAATGTTTCTGAAAACAGAGAAGGGAATCCATTAATGAATTTGATGGTAGAGAGTCAAATGAGTGTAATTATTTAACATAGTGTCTGCAACTACCTGCATAACCTTTGAGAAATCAATTTCTCTAAAACTTAATTTTGTATATGAAACACAATGTATTTGTGTATATATGTATTCATATGTAACACAATGTATTCACAATGTATGTGAATAGGATTATGATTCTATATATAAGGAATCTAACTGCGTAGTGTGGTGGCGTAGGCACATAAATGGTTTTTAAAAGTAACAATAACAATAAAAACAATTCAATAATAACAGGATTGGAGTCTATCCTCATTAGATTGAATTTTAATTTTAACAAATTGATTGAACTATTAAATTTTTTGGTGTTCAATTGTCTAGAAATTTACATTCCATTTTAGTCATATATTTAGTAAAAATAATCTTTTAGCAACTGTGTTTTCTATTTCTTCACAATGAAAATGAAAGATAATGGCCATTCAATTTGACTGAGTTTTCAAGGACAGACACATGCACAGTTGCATCAAAATTAATGGAAATATTGTTAAGTCATAGTTATCATTAAGTGGAGATAAAGCCCCCTATTAATAAATTCAAGCCATATTTCTAAGTTGGAACATCACTACCACATTTCATGATTTATTATGTGTTTGCCTTTACACAGTTCACATTGTCCTCTGTTCAATTTAATTTTAAATTCTGTTTATCAAGTACATTCTATAAATTACTGTAGCATGTATATTTCTATATATATTATTTAAAATTGAAGGACTAATCTTTGTAATCACTCAGAACAAGATTAAATTAACAGAAGCCATGATTCTCTCAACTTTAAACTCAGCATATCCAAAACAAACTTGAAATATATTTGCAAAAATAAGTGAAATGTGTTCAATTAATATTTTCCAAAAAAACCCATTCAGATCTAAAAATCTGTTATAATGTGAAGCTGATTAATATAAACCTTAGAAAAGCCAGCACAGTTTTATGCCTATGCAACTCTTTTTATGTAGTCGATGGAAACAAGAGTAGTGATTTTTAAACAAGTTGATAAAATAAATGTAAGATTTCAAAATGTTTTCAGAAGGATAACTTCAATTAAAACTTTTTCTGCAATTTTTATATTCATCAGTTTCCCATTATCAGCCCGTCATGCAGGATGACATGCTAGTTTGTTTCTGAGAAGAATCTTTCTACTCAGACATGTGAACCACACCTTCATGGGGCCCCTTTCTTGTGCCTTCCAGTTAGCTAAGTTCTGGTTGTGAAGGGTAAATATTGCCCTCAGGGGGAAGTTAAAAAGGCATCCCAAGGCCTTCATGACATAGAGCAGGAGGGTCTTCCTCCACTATTAGAAATTCCTAGCCGAGCCTGGTGGTGCACGCCTGTAATCCCAGCACTTAGGGAGGCTGAGATGGGAGAATCGTGAGTTCAAAGCCAGCCTCAGCAATGGTGAGGCGCTAAGCAACTCAGAGACCCTATCTCTACATAAAACATAAAATAGGGCTGGAGATGTGGTTCAGTGGTCAAGTACCCTGTGTTCAATCCCCGGCACCAAAAAAAAAAAATTCCTATGATTCAAAAATATACAGAAGGGAAATTTAGAAAGTGTTGTTAGCGATTATTAAGATGACCTGGGAGTTGATGGTTAATTTCTTTCTACACCTTATATTATAATACAAATGCATTTAAAATCCTTTTGCTTGTTTATAATATATAATTGTCATTGGAATTGTGATCTCAAGGATCATTCCTCTGAATTTCATCTCTAATGCTTGCTAAGTATGCATAGGGATTGTTCTGGGGATATGAGTATGAATGAGAAAGTAAGTCAAAGTCCCTTGAATTGGTGCAAAAGAAGTGAGATGAAGCTATAATCATGCTGACAGCAGAACATGCTGAAATACCAGACAGAGACGAGCACTGGGTGCTGTTGGAGTCTAGCCGTGGGAGTGCCGGCTTGTCCTCACTTAGAAAAAGACAAGGGGGAGGACAGGAACTTTTTAACTATGTGAAACATCGTTCTCTTAATATGAAAAGTGTCAAATTCCCACCTCTACTCGGTTGACATGAGTGTCATCTCTCTCGTATGTCTACTCTAACAGGGCAGAATACTGAAGTGCTCCAGAGATGGCCAGTTATAGTGGAGCTCTGCTTTATAGCTATGAACAGTTTCAAGAAATGAGCCCAGAATGAGCCCAGAAAACACTGAAGAAATGCCTAGCCACACAAGAATTTTTATAAGAAACTCTTAGCCAAATCTATACAGCCTCACAATAAATGACTTAGCTTTTAAAAACTTTCAACTATTGAAAGTCATTTGTATAACTTCATTTGTGCTGGCAAAACTCATTGGTACTGAACAGAAGCCATCCAGGAAGATGGCTTATTTAATGTGTTCCCACCTGTGCATATCTTGACTCAGTGGAGGCACAGCAGAATCAGATAATAATCTAATTAGCCTGCAAAGGAATTTAGCAATAGTCAATGGGATTAATATAATAACCAAATCCTAGCTGGGATTGACTGCAGTGTCTGCTACTGTTTTACTAGAAAATGGTAACACTTCAGCAAGCAAATAAGGTACTTTAACTGATGGAAGATAACAATTATTCATTTTAAATACTGAAAAAGAAAGACCAAGCTTATAATTGGCAAGAAGGGATTAAATGACAAATGTGGAGATATCTGAATGTGTGGGTGTGTGAGAGGGAGGGGGCATTCAGGAGACATCTATTTTATGCAGTTATGTCATTCTTTGTATGTAATTTAGATGACAACTTAACAGCATTCATCCAATATATGAAACTAACTTACCCAAGGTAGGATGAAATGATCTTTTACATTGTCTAAAACAAAGATGGTTAATGATAGCCTGAAATATATACAAAATAGGGTTGAATTAAATATCAAACTTATGACATTTCAGAAAATATTCTGTGATACATGAGCTGTCTATAGCAATTCACAGACTGCCTTATAAATGGAAAATAAAACAATTAGAAGGATTTTCTTGGCTTGTTATGCTTTTTAATATTTTAATTAACATTGTTTTCAATTGATAAGCCATAATTATATGCATTTATAACATACAATGTGATATTTGAGTACATGTACACAATTTTGAGTGACTGAATTGAGCTAATATCTTCATCAGCTCACTTATCTATTAGTCTTACATTGATGCATTTGCAATCTACTCTTGGTGATTTTGAAATATACAGGACATGATTATTGGTCATAGTCATTCAGTTGTGTGATAGATCTTGAAACTTAATACTCCTGCCTGAAATTTTGTTGGTTTGTTATTATTGAAAACATTATTTCATATATATTTCAGTTAATTCCATGGCACTGTTAGAAAACATTTGAAAAGCCTTAATACAGGAAACATACATCAGAAGTTGTCAGTAGTTGAGGTACTAACCAGAAGCCCACAGCTGGACAAAATGGAAGACACTGGTACGTGAAATAAACCAGGTACAGAACAACAGATATACATGGTACCTTGTGTATGACAAATCTAAAAGAGTCAATTCCATTTACTTAGCCATAAAGAAGGAAATTACACCATTTGCAGGAAAATGGATGGAACTGGAGAACATAATGCTAAGTGAAATATGCCACACTCGGAAATTCATATTTCTCTCATCTGTGGAAGCTAGAGAGAAAAAGTACAAAAAAAGGAGCTCACAAAAATGGAAGGGGAAACCAACTGAGTAGAGGAAGGGAAACAGGACAAGGGAGGTACTAGGGAATGAACTGACTAAATTATGTCATGTTCATGTGTGAATATATCATAATGAATCCCACTGTTATGTATAATTGCAATACACCGCTAAAAAAAGAATAGTCAGTCTCCAGAAGCCGAGCATTGATGAGGTTGCCAGCAGTTAGGAAGTAATAGAAAAGGGGATATGAGGTGGTATTAGACTAAGGGTACAGAGTTTCCTTTATACCTGATGAATAAGTCTTTGACATCTACTGTTACAGCATTGCACCTATTCACTTTAAATACTGAAAAAGAAAGACCAAGCTTATAATTGGCAAGAAGGGATTAAATGACAAACAGATACTATGTTGTAGACTTAAAATCTTGCTGGAAGTATGGATCTTATATGGAATGTCCTTATCTACCCCTAAATGATAATAATACTAATACTTAGAGAATAAGGACACTTTAGGAGGTCATGGACAGGTTAATGTATAGTTTGTGGTGAGGATTTCACAAGTATAACTTATTTCCAAGTTGAGTACATCTAATATATGAGTGTCCAATATGTCAATTACACCTCAATAAAAAGGAGAGGAGGAGGAGGACGAAGAGAAGCACACACTCTGGGTGTTGTTATTACAACCCATCAGCTAGGTGGTCATCTCGTAGCCTTTAAAGACTCCATTATCATCATGGATGGCAGGAATGATTTTTCACAAGAGAAGAAAGTTTCTTAGTGAAGTAAGATGTGCAGTTTGCTAAAATGCCATATCTGGGCCGCTTCCTTGTGTACATGGCATCCCAACAAGTGTGTACTACACTGGGTTACCTCTCCTCTTCTCTGGTGCCTCAGGCCTGAATTCCATGAGGTCCCTGAACAGCCACTTCCAGAGGATGCTCTGGCCAGACTCCACCTAGACAGTGACCAAATCTTGCTGAGAGCGAGCTGCTGTATCTAAGTGCAACTCCCTCGCATGGTGTTTGTCTCAAAATGATAAAAGACTGTGGTTTAATTCAACTCAGAGACTAGGTGTTATGACATTCTGTTCTATTACTAAGAACAGTTTGAAAATGTGGTAGAATTTGATTTTTGTGAGTTGTTTTCATTTAAAATGAGATATCAGTGTGATTGGGAAATAGAAGAATGATAATGCTCACCTCTGACAAAGACTAGCAAGGGACACGAGTACGGGTGTCAGCTGAGGGCAACAGTGATCAGGTCAATATGTAATATAGGCAATCCTGCACACAAAGCACAGGACTATTCAGATCTATTAGAAAATTGTCAATTAGTTAATTAATGAAGAAGTATGGGATGGAGGCATGTCTGCCAGATGAATATGAAGACATTTAGACCCAAGTCTAATAATACCAATGTGGCTCGAGACACAGACAACTTTTCCATGAAGCTTTCCATTTCCTGAGATGTCTGTACTCTGATGACTTGCTGCATTTCTTATAGCTCTAAAAGTATAATTTTATAAATTTCTCCAAAATAATATATACTCATGTCATGGTTTGGATATGAAGTGTCTCCCAAAAGTTCATGGGTGAGACAATGAAAGAACATTCAAAATGATTGGGGTGTGAGAGCCTTCAATCAATCAGCAAATTAATCTCCTGATGGGATTAGCTGAGTGGCAGTATCTGCAGGTGCTAGGGTGTGGCTGCAGGAGGTGGTTACTTGGGGCATGCCTTTGGGGTTTGCATTTTGTACCTGTCGAGTGGAGTCTCTCTCTGCTTTTTGATCATGTTCTGAGACCCTTTTCCTACACCGCATTCTTCCACCAGCTCAAGCCCCAAGGAATGGAGTTGGCCTTCCATGGACAAGACCTTTAAAATCGTGAGCCCCCACATAAACTTTTCCTCCTCTAAAATTGTTCTCATCATATCTTTTGGTTGTAGCAATGAAAAAAAAAAAAACTAACTAAAATGCACCCCATCCCTAAACGTATACTCTAAAAACAATAGGGTTAATTACGGAGACACAATTTTCTGGAATAACCTTCACAGATTCAGTGAGATCTATCAATCTATTGATCTCCATTCCTTCCCTTTGACAAACACTATTTTAAAAACCTGCTTATTATACTCAGCTGTGCAGTGGACTGCCAGACTTCATGCCTCGGAGGACAGAGGGGCTGAGCACGGTTTGCCCGCCTCCTTTTCCCTGGCACTTTTTCATTGCTTCTTACCTACATAGTAGTTTTTCTCACTTCATGATCTAAATATCAGCAGTGAGTTTGTCCTAGCATTCGCCCCTCTCGGTTTTAATTGAACTATTGGGAGAAGAGTCAGAAGATGATGTTAATAAATAGATTGTTTGGAAAATAACTGTCATTATGTGCAACTCTATTAATTTAAATTGTATGTTGCTTCAAAATTTGCATCCTGTTAGTACAGTGATGCCTAGACACGGCTTCAAAAATTAGTATTCATACAGGTTTACAAGGGTTATTTCTTTGCTTGTTTCATCATCCAAAATAATGTGGAAGAGTTGGGCCTTGTAGAGCAAGATCCCACAGGGCTACTACCCCTGGATTTCTCTTCCAAGAGGCATTAACTGTACTGCAAGCTAATCCCTTTCACTGACAAAAGCGAGATTTACAAAATAGTGCCAGCTCACCAAAGGTCAGATTCCACTAACTTTCTTACACTGCCCTCTCTGCCCCTGTAAATATTGCGCTTTACTTCTTAAATAAATCACAGCAACCGTTCTAATGGGTAATGTTTGTGTCGAGCAAACATCAGTTCTAGTGAAGTGATTAGAATTTTCAACAATCTTGACTTCTCTACGTGAAATTTTCTCACTGGATCTTCTTAAATGATTTAGAATTTTTGTCTTGCTTCTTTTATTCTTGAAGGTGTTATTTTCAGAGGGATAGGGATGGGGCAGTAAAAATAATAATAATAAGAGAAAGAGAAATTGACATTTATTAAGTATCTATCATGATATGGGCACTGTTCTACATTATTTGCATACACTAGTTTATTGCTCATTCTATCATAACTGTGAGATAACTGTTATTCCCCCTTCTTATCAATGAGTGTGTTAAAACTAGGTAATCATGTAATTTATCTGAAGCTGAAAAGCTAGTAAGAGTAAGAACCAGAAACTGAAACTGTACCTCCCTGGGATGCTATCCTCTGCATTTCTGTCTGTTCTTAGCTGCCTCCTCTACATCCTTCTTGTAAATGCTTCCTAGAAATATAATATTTTTAGATTATATTAGTATTGAGCAAAAAATAGTCTGACATTATTTATTTGAAAAAAAATTAACAGTGAAAAATCATATTTCTTCGTGCTTTTGTTGAAAGACTCTTGGAATTCAACCATGTTGCTGACATAATATTGGTATATAACAATGTCATCAGGTGTTCCGACTTAATGGAGCTTATGAAGAATTACAGGTATGGAAACAATAGCTCTCTGTTTTCAGAGTGTGTTTTATGCCAGGCATTAAAGCTTCAGCTTTGCATACATTAATCATTTAACCTTTGCCCAGCTTCTAGAAGGAAAGTGTGTTCACCTGCCTCTGAGCAAAAGAGAGTTGTGTGATGAAGAAATAAGAAAAGTCTCTCAAGGTCACCCAAAGATAATTGGCCAAGTCCAGATTTGCACTCAGGCCTTGGGGTATCCATACTGTTAAGCCACACCTCTGACTCCCTCTTGTGTGACACCACCTACTCACATCACGAACTTTGGCAGATGATTATATTAAACATAATGCCACTGTGTAGTGTTTTAACTGTAATTTTAATCTTTATGTATGCGAGTGTATTTCCTCCTAAGATTTCTTTATGGTTACTATTCTTGTGAATTTGCTACCTTGAACAAAGTGGTGGATTTCATGGAGACAGAATGTTATCATAGTCTAATAAATGAGTTAGGTCATGTCAAGCTGGAGCAAAGGCAAGGTTTATACTCAGGTGGCATGGACTGGCACAGGGACGGTGTCTGGAATCACTCAGATTTCATAGTCTTCATGCATCTTTAGTTTTCCAGCTCATTGCAACAGTGCTTCCTGAGGAGAGGAAGGAGGGATGTGGGATGGTGCTCTCTGCTCCAATTCATTGCAAGGCACCTTTTCAACAATCGAGAGGTGGAATTACTGAAGAAAGAGTGAGAAACCTGTAGTAAGACAATCAACATTGGAGTTCTAATGCTGTGTCTTCCTTGGCAAGTACATTAACCTTACTTAGCCCCCATTTTTTTTTTTATGTAGACAGTGGGAGAAATAATACTTAAGTAGCTCTCAGGATGACTATGAGATTTGATGAGAAAAAATTAAGTGAAATGCAATTTGTAGATGCTCAAGAGTGATATCAATGTGATCTCCCTGTTTTTTATTCTAATTCCTGTTTTGTCAAAAGGTCTTGCTGGCTCTGACACTGACTTGCCTCAGGGACTCTATGCGGGGCTAGCCACCTGTCTGGGCAGCTGTCTGTGGCCAGTCCCCTGTATGTGGAGTTTAGAGTGAATGATAGCAAGAGCTGGGACCAGTGCCAGTCTCAATGCCAGGTCCACTGCTCTGCAGAAAAACAAGCCAAACAAACACTCCCCAGAGAGCCAAACATCTTTAAAAAATTACAGTACCCCTCACGTCCACATGCAAAATGAATAAGCAAAGTAAGAAAGAATCGGGATAATTTAAGGGAAAGAAAACATATGGGGCTTTTGAGGAATGTGGTGGGAGAAAGATATAGAAATGACAAAATGTAATCTAAACCAGTCACCTTAATTTTGTTAATGTACCTTACAAAAGCAGTTGTCAATAAAAATAATTTGGTATAAGAGTATTTGGGGACCAAATGCCCTTTAAGAAAATGTATTTCAAAATCAACATGAGCGCTATTCAAGGCTTCGAGGGTGAAAAACAACTCCCACACTAAGGACAAAGTACCAGGAACCATAAAATGAGTATTTCTTAGGAGTGTCAAATCTCACACTTTCAAAGTAAAAACACTGGCATAGCTCTATGCCATGACAGGAGGTCGAAGTTATTCAGCCATTGGAGTACAGCCTAAAACTGTTTAAGCTCTGCTTCAGTGGCTTGCCGATGCTTTCTGGCCTCAGACTCAACATTAATCACACAGTGTTCTCATCAAGGTGAGAGAGAGGAATGGGTGCTGATAGAGCTATTTGACCAACAAGTGGGGTACCCCACAGGACAAGCCCTTAGCTGTGTGTGTGAATATATAGTGTGCACTTATTTAAAACAAACCACAAGATAACAATGTTCATGTCTATAAAGGTGAATAAATCACATAACTTTATGTTTACATAATTAAAGTGGCACTTCTGGAAATGTACGCAGGTCACAGAACAGACAGGGTGACACTCTCACTGCTGCCCTGGAGGAGCTCATGCTGATATAGGAGCACATAGTTTAGGAAATGAAACCTCAGCATTTTCATAGTGTTCCATCAAAATATTCACTGTGTGACGTGTGATATATTAACTTGTTTCTTTCCTGTGGAATTAGGGATTGAGCCCAATGGATCTCTTCCATGAGTTTCATCCCCAGCCCTTATTTTAAATTTTTAGAAAGGTCTTGATGAGTTACTCAGGCTGGTGTTGAACTTGCAATCCTTCTGCCTCAGCCTCTTGAGTCCCTGGGATTACAGGTAGAGAAACTGTGGCATTGTGCCTGGCTCATCTTCTATAAACTTAAATATATAGTGACTTTTTTCACTGCAACCTAAGTTGGACTAACAATGCCGCTTTGAAATTTTAAAAAAAAGTAGTCCAACTCTTATGAACATTAATTATTTCCTGAACAGGAATGCAACTGGACTCCCATATCTAAAACTAGAAAATAATCTGTTCATCGAAATAAATCCTTTTTAAAATATGAAACACTAATAAGTAAATGATATATTATAGAAAGAAAATCTTATTACATTGAAGACCTTCACAAGGTATATCTAAACATTAGATGAGGGACATTCAAAACAAAGAAAAATGCTGACAGAACTAACTGGTGTTAATGACAACATTTTCAATTTGGTATTCTCAGAAGAACAATCAAATCTCATACAATGTGTAAGAATAGAATTTTTTGATGGACTTCCTGCCTGTTTCAGCCCAAAGATAAAGATGAATATGTGTTTTAACTTTTCAAATATATGTATAGAGATGTCAAATATTATCATGCAAATTGTGAACATAATTCTATATATCCGTGTATCTGACAAATCTTATCTACTACACATCAGGTGCTATTCTAGTGCAGGGGACACAGGAGTGAGCAGATGACTCTAAGTTACGTGTCTGATGGGCTTTCCACTCCAGTGGGAAGGAAACTTGTAAGATGAAAAAGATGAAAACTGTTTGGAGGGTTGGCATGACATTTTAGACTGTGCGGCACAGGAAGGCTTTCTGGCAAGTGGCCTTTTGAGGAAAGGCAGAAGCGAGTGAGGGAGTGTGATGTGCTTATCTGACAAAGGCTGTCCAGCAGAGTGAACTGCAAGGGCAGCAGTTGGAGAGGGGCCAACCGTTCTAAGAACAGCAGTGGTCCCTGTGGTGGGAGACCAGAGCTGGGAGGAGCCAGAGGAAGCCAGAGAGGTAAGCAGAGGCACAGATCAAGTGGGGACTCTAATGTTTACTCTGAGAAGTGAAGCTGTTACAGGGTTTGGAAAGAACAGTGCTATGATCTGACCTAGTTTTAAGAGGCTGCCATATTGTGCTCAGCAGCAAAAACCAAGATTTAGTTAGAGGTCTTCTGGAATAATCCAGATGAGAAAAGAGAATGGTAGCTTAGAAACACAGGGGTAGAAGTATTCAAACCCAGAATATATTTTGAAAGTAGAGTTAGTGCAATAGGTCCAATAGAGAAAGACTGATAATACATTATATATCTCAAAATTGTTAGAAGAGGGAATCTTGTATGTACCTACTATAAACAAATGATGAAAGTTCAAGGTGATGGAGATGTTAATTGCCCTGAGTTAATCCTTAACCAGTATGTGCATGAGCCAGGATATCACATGGTACCTAATAATATGTACACTTCCAATGTGCTAACCAAAATAAATAATATTTTTTAAAGTAGAGCGAGAATGGAGTCAATAGTAGCACGAAGATTTTGGATATGCATAGCTGAAATAATGGAATTGCATTGCCTCAGAGAAAACTGAAGAGATGTTATTGGGGAAAGTAGGGTATGGGGAATTTTCCAGAAGAACAACTTTAATTTTTCAGATCGCTATTGTTTCTTATGTGCAGGAAGATAATTTACATAATATTTAGGTCTGATAAACAATGGACAGGCACTAAGAGTTGCAGTCTTGCTTACAGCATTCCAGTGTTTCTGCGTGGCCTTTAGAATTGCCTGAAATCTACACAGTATTGCAGGACACGTTATGACCCTGGCAGTTGGTTATCTGTTTCCAGTGAAATATGTAAATATACATGTTAATTATATCAATAACTGCTAGTTGTAATTGAGGGGATTGTATCTTCTCAGTCTTCTTATCACATACATTCAAATTATTACATATTAACCATGTGAGTCAAAAGTGATCGGTGCGATCTCTTTCCCTGAATACATGAAGAGATGGAGAAAAGTAAACTTTGATTATGGTCATATGCTGCCCACCAAAAAACTCT